>LPNX010246208.1:97155-118240 GCA_001517045.1 Pseudotsuga menziesii
CTGATTGCTTGAGGGATCTTCTTTGAATGGTGAGAGCTTGATCTTCAATTGCTCCCATCTTCTTCTTCTCTTCTTATGAGTCGAGCTGAAAGCAATTACTTCCTTCTAGCATACATTCTTTGCATGAATCCCATGATCCTGGGGGGCCATTCAAGGTGGCCATCGCCTCTTCTACATTCTTCACTTACCACTTCAAGTTGTTCTTTGATTTGAGATACCCTTGTAAAGTATGACTGCATGGTCTCTGCATTTTGGATTTTTACTTCCTTCAACTATTTTCTCAAAGTCATATTCTAATTTATGTTCTTCCCTTGAAATATCTTGGCCAAGGAATCAAACATCTTCGGTGTCTTTGGGGAGACACTTGTAGTACAAGTTGATTCATTACTGAATCAACAATGATCTTCTTAGCCTTGACCAAGTTCTTCTTGTGAAATGCTTCTAGCCTCATCTCCCTCTGAAAATGGAACCTCTATACTCATATAGGTGTCCAATCCATTTTCTTCAGAGAGGTCATATACTTCTAGGATTGGAATTTTTCAACTTCCCAAAGCTTGTCATCAAGATGATGTGATAGATCACTTTGAAATGAGAACCTCAAATTAAAATAGCAAAGGATTAGATCTTATCGATTTGAGGTGTTCGTCCTAGTTCCGGAGCTAGCTGATCTAGGGTTTGTCACAGAAACCCTAATTTTCAAAACTTGGAATATTTCAGATATGATTGGATAGATAGATATATCTCTTCAAATGGAGTTTTCCAATGTACTCCTTTTCTGAAAATAGTGGAGGGAAGCTCCCAGAACAGGAAGCCCTAATTTTCCAATTTCTTCTGCAGAAATGCCTATTACTTTTTCTATTATATCTCTGAATATAATACTCCTCTATCTCTGAAATTTCTTAGTGATGTAACCTAACATGTCCCTGATTTAACACCATGGGTTTCATTAGAATTGGTTTCATCAATTGGGATTTATGATCCTTTTCCCAAGGTGACCTGTTATAGGACTGTTCAGAACAGCAAAGTTGTATGGCATGCCACGTGTCACTGGTTCATCTTCTGAGTCTGAAATTTGGAACACCAAAATTAAAGTCTATGAAATTTATGGAACATATTCAAGAAATCTATTTGTACTTAGGTAGCCCATGATATTGCAATTCTCCCCAGGTGTCCTGTTTAGGGATGAATTCTAGAAGAGGCTGGAACCCTAACTTGGAGAGATCATATCTCCTGGAATACAACGAATATGAGGATGAATTTTGGATACAATGTTATTCAGGATTTTATATTCAACCCCTGCAATTTTTAGCACTTGATAATTTTCCAATATTGGGATATAGCGAATGTACCAAAACTTAGCCGTTTTAGTATTTAGGGTTTTTCTAGCTCAGGGTCAAACTAGGGTTTGACTTTCCCGGAGTTCCACCCAACCAAATTTCTTGATCCAGGTCTCTAAACTTCTATTTTGATGAGGAGAAAAATCCTATTCTGGTCTCACTCAAAAATTCCTCTTCTATAGAAAGCCCTAATTTCTGTATCGAAAAACTGAAAATGCTTGGAATCGAATTCCGCTTCGATAGAAAGATGCACCCTTCAATGGAGAGTCAGCCTGGCATACTTTTGTTGATGGATTGTGGAGATAGACCCAAAAAGTAAGAATCCCTAGCTTCTGCAGTTGCACAGTGTCTTCTTCTCAGGTTAGCTATGATACCATGTTAAATTTTCATATGCTTAGCTAAGACATTAGTATTTCATTTCATTTTCATGACAAAAGCATATAAACAGGATCACTGAAAGATAGATAAGCACAACCATAAAAAAGGAACACAAAGATTTATCCTGGAAAAACCCTAAAGGGAAAAACCAGCAAAATCTTCCTCAATATAGATGCCCCAAAAAGATAAAAGATAAAACCAGCAAGGAGATCAAAGCCTGATCCTCCTCCTTCTCTAGCTACTTCTCTTCTCCNGTGTGTCTATCACAAATGAGGAGCACTACACCTCTATTTATATTCATCCATTCACTTAAGTTAACTCATTTGACATGTAGGCTCGAGTTAAATCATGTAGGCTCATGTAACCACACTGGGGTGCTCATGACCCACCTTTACAATTAGAGGGGACTACCTCATGACTCTTATTAGTTCTTTCGATTAGGAGCATCGGGGTGCAATGTAATACAAGTGGTTCTCTTAGTAGGACCATTGGGGACCACAAAAATATACATATAGAATATTCTTCGAAGTTACAATATTTCAACACTACCATGCTGGTGATTGTAAGTGTTGAGCCTTTCCACAGATGATAGTAGGTGTGTCCTATCATGATGGTGGATGTGAGTGTTGTGCCTTTCCACAGATGATAGTAGTTGTGTCCTATCATGATGGTGGTTGTAAGTGTTGAGCCTTTTCATAGATGATAGTAGTTTTATCCTATCATGGTGGTGAATGTGAGTGCTGAGCCTTTCTGATGTGATTATAGGATTGGTTACTACATGATCAGTTGTGAGTGCTGGGTGTGCTTTTCTGACATGGTGTTGGATGTGTTCCTCTCATGGTCATATGTAAGTGCTAGGTAGGCCATTCTGACTTGGTGTCAGATATAAGCACTAAAGAATACCTACATGGCGGCTAGGCCTACAACCAGCATGAAAAAGGGTTGGTTCTGTATAACTTCCTGTGACAAGAAGAATCATGAGATAGCACCTGTGATGATCCAACAGTGATGATATAGATCAAGTGATGATGCAGATCCAGTGATGATGTCCAGTGATGATCCAGATCCAGTGATGATGATCTAGATCGAGTGATGATCCAGATCCGATGATGAATATGAGTTGAAGAAGAAGATGAATTGAATATGAATATGACTTGAAGATGAAGATGACGAGAACTTGACGTTGATTCAGATGATATACAGAAGAAGACTTGTGCTGATAAATTGTATCGAGAGAATACCTTCCTAGTTAAGAGGGAGTGTTGATGTAATTGTAACTTTGGAATGTATTCACTTGTATTTCTTATGTATTGTAACCCAATATTTATTCTGGGATGTATTTGTAATGTACTTGAGTCATGTCATGCCTCGATGTTCCTATCGGGAGGTTCTATAATGTAAACAAGTCATGTCAAGTCATTGTGGGTGACCCTCTGATTGGTCAAGGGTTAAAGTCCCCGTAGTTCCAAGGCACTAGGGTTATTAGAATCTCCTAGAGAAGTCAACCCTAGTAGGGTTTAGTCAAATCAGGAATTAGTATAAATAGAGAGCTAGCCTCTCTATTTATCACACACTCACTCACACTTAGTTGTAGCACATAGCTGAGGAAGAAGAAGACACTGGGGCAAGAAATAAAGAGGTTAATCCTGTCAGGAGATCATTTTACTGTTTTGGGGTTTTACTTTTGGTGTTGATTCTATCTCTGAGGAAGTTGCAGGGTTTTCTCCATTTATGGTTTCCCTGAGGAAAAACACTGTGTTGATTGTCTCTTGTGTTTGATTGTTGTGTTGTTATTCTCTCAGTTAAATATCCTGAATTAATGCTAGCTTAATGTTAAAAATCTAACACCTTTACCACTTGCTGAACAACACCAAAACAAATTTTCTAGGCATGCAAGATGAGGAAAATGAGCAAAACGTGAGGGTAAATCAGCTCCCAATCTTTCCCTGCAGGAGAAGATTAATGACGTGGGTGTTTGGCCAAATGGGTATGCATTTTGGGTGTTAACTTGCCCCAAAAGTCAAAAATGTTTTTCCCCAAAAATGGGTTTTCCCCAAATTCGAATTTCCTGCCCATACTCTTCCCATCCCCATGTAATAACTACTTCAACCAATTTTTGGTAGAATTTAATGATTGGACGAATGAGACAAGAATGGTACTTGACAGTTTGGTGGGTTCTCCCTTTGACATTTGGATTTTCCCCATTGGTCCCCAAAGGTTAAATACCCCCCCCCCATCCTTAGGAAATCATGCCCCCATCTCATTATTTGTTGTATTGACATAGCTGGATGTGGGTTTTTAATTAAATTGCATATTTATATGATGCCAATATTATAATGTACCGGCTAGCACGAAATACCATCGAAAACGATTTTAATCACCAAAACATAAAATGTTAAATCGATGGTGGGGATTTTTCCTTTAGCTCCACACCACGATTAAATACAATATAAATATCTTATACATTTTTAATGCAAACGAGGTCAAAACTGGGGTGTTACACCTACCATTTTAAATTTCATCAATCCTGGAATACATATCTACTACAGATCTACAGTTTTGGGTTACTTACAAATTAGAGGTACCTATGTAGGGTTTTTTCTTTAAAATTAGGAATGGTGAAAAAATATAGTTATGAAATAGATCTACTGTGTAAGTTAATTCATTCAATCATTACAAATCTATCTCATAGATCTACCTACGCGTGAATCCTCCATAATGAAAATCATAATAAATTATAAAAATTCTATCGCGTAACCTTCAACAACCAATCCATAACCTTCAACAACCAATCCAGTTTATGGATCTATATAATATACATCGCATTAATCCCATGGGGATTCCACTCTCTAAAGAACTAAAACTAGACAGACATTCAATTAACATGATTTGTTTGCAAATATGAATTAAATCACAATTAAGACTTCTATTTACCCAAGATCTACATAAAAACACAAAAATTAGTTGGCAATCCCTCTTTAACCTTATAAGAAGACAAACAAACATTGAGTGCTTAGGTCCAAGTGCTTGAACCCTTCTCTCATACCATGTGTAACTACCTTTCATGGGGTCTAAACAAAACTACTAGCATTCATGCATATTCATAAAATTAGATCTGATAAAAAATGTAGTACATTTAAATTTTTCGCTCTACAAAAATAAACGAATTCAAATAATTTTAACATACCTGTAAATCACTAGTCATTGATGAGGCTGATGGTTGTTTGTCCTTGCTCCGCTGCTGTTGTATTCCCTGGATTTCCAATCTTTGATAACCCATCGGTTTCTTCCCTACCATACCCTTACAGGTACTATCCTTCCCCCGGGACCCCTGAGCTTGACATGGCTGACAATATGTGTCTATAAATGACACTACAAATCCAGACTATTGCTGGGAGGATCCCAACTTCACTCACGTTGTATTCAACCACACTCTTCAACAGTCACCTCTAAGTCACAAAATCGATCTATGCTCACACTATGGAAACCGAAAGAGGAAAACATCCCCTCTCTCTTCCTCCTTTCCTCTTTTTATTAACCCTTTCATTAATAAGAATGCATACATGCATCACTTTAGTTTAACTCATTCTTTACTTAATTTTTTTATTTGTTTATTTTATTCACTCAACCTTATTTTGGTATCTTAGGTTATCTTTTACTTATTTTTAAGTTTAGTTTAGTTTATTTATTATTTATTATTTTTACTATTTTACTTATTTATTTTATTCCTTATTGTAAGAATTGCATCTCAAGTTAGATATAGGAGCTAGAACAATTTCACCATCAAAGTGTTTGACAGAAGATGCAATAGAAAACAAAGAGATAGAAAATAGCTAGAACATCACATGTGAAAGGTGGTGATTACTGATCATATTATTATCATAGATCATTTATAATACATTGGACAAATTCAATTGGCCCTGGAATCCAATTGGAGTTGTACATGTGTGAAGGTGAGAAATGACCTCAATCCCCCCTAGGTGGACCAATGGAGACCCAACTCAGCCAAACAGTCACGAATCCTCATGTGAACATTGGTGATTTTTATTGGGTCATTAATGAGTCCTAGACAAGCATGGGCGAGAATATTGAGGTGAGTGGGGTGCTCTAGGTGGCAATAAATGTTCCTGGGAGAGCTAAAATAGGCCAAATACACCTTTAGCACACTTGGTCAAGCTTGGACCCAAAAAATCAAGGAGGTAGCACCCCAATGCATTAATGAGGGAGCAGATGGGATGGGTTGACCAAAATAGGGTGTTGTTGTAGGTGTGAACAGGACAAAATAACCAGATATTTAGCAGAATTAAATATCCTAAGTCTAAACCATAGGATATCATTGCATGTGGGAAAATAAACTTAGCCTAAGGTCAAGACTATGTACTAAGGGTGTATTACTGATCCTACAATTATTATTATTATTATTTTATTTAACAAACCATATATGTTTATGCTCTTTAAGACTATTTTTTATTAATTCTCTTTAGTTCATTTAGGTGTTTTATTACCACCGTATTCTCGTCGCGACCAGGATTATCAAGGCACTATGATCCTAGCATTCCCTTCCGAAAAATACCATAGACGAGGAGTTGGTTATGATGGATGAGCTAATCTTACCTCAGTTCGGCTACCCTGCGAAGAGCTAGGTGCTTCTTGGGAATAGGGCTAAATCCCTATTGCGCATCCCCCCAGTATAATCCTTGTGAGTGATAAACTTGTGTATTACCCTCATGACAGGTGCATCTGATGAGATGGAATTTTCCTCACTCTATTCAAAGATCATCACACCACCTGTTACTAGAGTTGCACATATAATTTCTCATCCCCATCACTTGATGTGGGTCGATTGGAACTCGTCTCCCATCACCTGCACATATAACACCCTGTGCCTCAAATCTCATAAAATAAGATTTTAATCATCACATAATTATTTGTTGACCTCAATTGTCAAGATTTCCTGACTCATTCAGAGTCCATGCATGCTAGTGAATCAAAACATATCAAAATTTAATAACATTACAAAAAAGTTTGGTATCACATGCCATAGTCATTGACTCCCTTAGATTATTTTCATACCGATGCTCTCTTTCTATTCATGTACCTTCATTTCCTGTCATACTCGACAAACCATCAAAGTATATGCTACACAATACTTTATTTGTCAATCATTCAAAGATATAAAACTTAAATCTTGCTTAATAACTTCACATAATTTCTCATTCATTCACAATAGAATCACTCATATAATCACATTCAAAACTAACCAAATCTTAATTCATTTATCATGTAATCCATAAGTCATACCATTTTGTTTAGGTCATATCTCATCAGTAGCTAATTGTTTCATTCCTTTTCGGGTCATCTGAAACTGGATGCCCTCAATAACATGTCCATATAAGGTTTTTAAATACCAAATTAATAAATAGTTGAGTCATTATTCATAGAACACACTCAAATTCTAGTCATAATAATCTCCAAAGTCAAGGTAAAAATAGGGTGTTACACCATGTTTCCCTTTTTAGGATATTTACGTCCGATCCTAGATACAAGATGATTGAATCCACGTCATAGTCATCAATCTAGACATTTATCGTCAATTACCTTCTTGTTTTCTTCTTGTGCAATGAGTTTACCGGGTGGTCCCGTCGCACTTCCCCTGGTCGATATAAAAAGATTGATATTTATTCTAATGCATATGGATATTTCTCTAACGTCAAACATCTCTCTAGAAATATTTTCAAAGTAATAACCTTTCTTGATGATCCCAATTTTTTTTTTGAATTGAAGACAGGTGATGTTTCATAGAGAGAAAACTTCCCTATGTTCCTAGTCAGCATGTCTCTTGTATCGAGGAAGGTTTCTTTCTCAGAGTTGGCATAAAATTGTACCTTCTTTTGAACTAGTGGTCAAATATTTATCAGTGGTCCATATACTCCTGTCATAGCTCCTCCTTGGGTTACTACTCTAACATTCATTGGTTGAGTTCTTGGTTCCATTGAGATATTACCTACATTTGATCCTGGACCTTGGTTCTGAGTTGCATTCTAGTTCTGCTGTAGTTGTGGCACATTGTTCACTTTACACTTCACAATAAATTGTGGGAATTCCTTAATAGTGTGGTATGTCACACTACAATAAGTACAATGAGACTGTAGATTTGGGAAATCCCTATGATAATTTCTCAATACTCCACAATTATAGCATGTTACTGATCCACGACCTCGTCTCATAGCTCCTCCATGACCAAATCCTCCATTACGACCTCAACAGAATCCTCCTTGGAATCCTCCTTGTTTCTTGTATGGTTGATGGTTATATTGTGGTTGGTTGAGTTGTTGCTTCTAATTTGGCTATGGTTAAGTATACTATAGTTGTGGCTGGTTATACTATGGTTGAGTGTACTTTAGTTGCAACTGATTATACGGCGGTTGACTATACTTTGGTTGTGGCTGGTTATACTGTGGTTGTTCTTGCAGTATTTTTTTTGGTGGTTTCTCCTCTCCATTCATAAAATATATATCTTGGTCCTTTCTTAGAGAAAATCATACGCTCTGTAGTCCTTTTCTTCATGACAAACTGATCGCCAAAATTTACGAAAAAGGTTCATTGGTTTCGACACAACCTTATGAAGGTATACACATTCCTCGGACTGATTTCCTCTAGTATGGTGAATCTGACACGATGGAAATCCTCCTTGACTTTATGGATTCAGGGATCCAGCTTGTAAATATTCATAGAAGTCTAGGCATTGATCCTTATGATGTCCCTCTATTTGGCATTGAATACACCATACTTCTTCGTATACTACTTTTTCCTTCTTAATATCTTGCAACTGAATAGTGAGGTTTTCCAATTGTGATTAGATATGGCTTGTGATAATTTCTTCTCAATGAGATGTAGGAGCTAGAAAAATATTCACAATCAAATTATTTGACAAAATATGCAAGAGAACAACAAAGAGACTGAAATGGCACATATGAATGGTGCTAATAATTGACTATTATATTAAATCACATCTTGTAGATGTGTATGATACATATTTATAGTACATTGGTGAAAATTCATGAGCCCTTGGAGACCATGTGAATGCATACAAGTGGCAGGATAGGATTTGACCCCTAAACCTCCCTAGGTTGACCAACAGGCTCCCAAACCTAACCAAATAGTCACGAATCCATGTGTAAACATGTGTGAGCATGTATGAATAGGTAAGAAGCATGCCTAGGTCATAAATGATGGAAGAAAAGTATGGGAGAGTGCATGGGTGAGTGGGAGAGTCTTGAGGATCCAAATCAATGCCCAAGAAGACCACAAACAACCATATTCACACACTTATGCCCCTAGTCAAAGTTGGAAACAGTTTGACATTAATGCAGGAGTCTGGGTGATACAATGATAAAATTAGAACTCCTCAACTGTCAATTAATGAGTCGAAATCGCCTATTTCACCAGTATTGATCAATATAACCTAATTTATACCATACAACATAAGTATAAGGAAAATGATTATGTTTCCTAGGTATATAACCATGGTACTAAGGTAGATTATTGCTCTAACATGGCTCATACCAATCCCTATTTTTCCAACTAGAGAGGCTTCTAGTTTCATCACGATTTCTAGAGCTTCTTCCTGAGGTGAAATATTATATTGCATTAGCAGCATACAAATGTGTGATACTAGAGCTATGATAAACCATTCCTTATGTTTCACATCTCTCATTCTAAAGTTGACCTTAGCCATCAGATTTTTGAATTGTTGATCAAAATAACACACAGATTCGTTAAGGTACTACTTTATTTCCTTTATCTTGGTAACATATTGTGATTCATATTTTGGATTCTTAAACTACTTGATCAGTCCAGTCCTGATTTGCACTAGGGTTTTCTAGGAATGCGACGTCGATACTTGCACAAATTTTCTATACCTATCCAATGCTTGGTCTCGAATGGTTGTCACCAATTGTCCTTTATTGATATCTCCGTCTTGCACTTCTTTTACTGCCCATACTTCTTCGCATAAGAACCAATATTATTTGGGGTGTTCAATCTCATTACCCTAGAACAAGGGTATTTTTACATCGTCACCTGCCATTCTGGGTCTTCTCCCAGTATTCGTTGATCTACTACTATTACTGTTGTGTTGGTACATAGGGAAACCTTGAGATGAGCTTATGTTTATTCCTCCTTGGTTTAGCGTGGTCCATGGAGGTGTAGGTACATTATCACTTTGGTTTGTTCCTTCCTTAGAATTAGGTAAATCCTGGTTGTTGTTAGGATTTATAATCATCCCTTCTCCATACTTAGTCTATTAGATTATATTTTCCTAACTTAGAAGTCATTAAATAATACTCGGTCCACTAGTACCATTGGGCCCACTTAGGCTATTGGTGCCACTAGTACCAGTCACTATAGTGTGGGGAACACATGTAGAGGTTAACTATGACTGACTGCATGTTCATGCATTATCTCATGTGCCTCTTAGATGAATTCCTACAATTTAGGAGCCACTGGGAGTGCCCCCACCAACCTCCTTCAGTTGTTTGTAGTTGGTAACTAAATAATCTAAGTTATGCTCAAGTTACATTCTGTTAGTTTTTCTCCAGTTCAGTTACTACTAGTATTGCATGGTTGCATGGGGTTAGTCACATATTCTCACCTACATCATCAGTTTAACCAATTTAACTGATTGAGAGATTGAATTAGACAACTAGAGTTAGACTAGTTATCTATGATAGTGATTTAGACACTTCTAGTTATCAATGCAGTCATATTGAGTTGGTAGATTCAAATTATGTCCACATGATTCAAAATCTCCATTATGTAACATTGTTGTATATTGCTGGGAATTAATGAAGTTTATACTGTAATTATACTGAGCAATTCTTATCAGTTTTATATAATTTTTTTCTTATTCAGTGTGTATTTTTCATTCCATTACACTGCATAATAATAAAATTCAATTGCACTCATTATTCGTAGATCAATGGAACAATAATTTCACATGGTATCAGATCCTATTTAGTCATACAACAAGTCTACCCAATCTCCATTGTACACCAAAAGCAGTTTGGTTTCCACATAAGTCCTGCAAAGTGTGCATTTCTAACTATGGATTCATTCAGAGAAGTATCTACAGGTGCGATGAACCTTGAGAATGTGTACATGTTGAGATGGAAGGATTGATTCTGACATGATTGCGAATTGTTTTTTTTATTTTTTTAGTGTTCTTCATAGGTACTACATAGCTTGATTGAATAATTGGCTATTCTGAAGGAGAATTCATGGATTCTACTACTCTTGTACCTTAGATCCTTACACCATTCAACTATGTTTATTGGATGGAAGATATACAGGTCTCCTTTCACAATCTTGGTCTATTTAGGATGAATATGGGCACAGAAATAGAACCTCATCATCCTACTAAGAAAAATAAGTTCTTGAACCGATTGGATGAAGCATTTGTCTTATTTTTCACTCACATCTCCAGGGATTGAAGACTCCTAAAGAATCTTGAAAGAATCTCTGATTATTTTTTTGGAAAACAATATGAGCTTCAATGGCACATCTTGGAGAAAGAGATAATAGCATTGTATCCTAGCAGTTTGGAAACTATCCAACATTTTTTCACAAAATTTAAGTCTCTAGCACTTCAGTGTAGACAATGCAAAATAGAGAGGAAGGATGCATAGCTTGTGCTCTCTGTGCTCAACGAACTTAGTTTTGACTAATCTGTCTTTGTCTCTACCTTCCATTTAAGAAGAGATTCCATCCCCAATTTGAAGATGTCTTAACTTTATGGCTTTGCCAAGTCCTTAATATAGGAGCAGGATATGTTGATTCAAATGGGAGTCTTGCAAGCCTCCAAGAATCAAGACATTATGATGTTAGACTTTGCCAATGTGCAAGATAAAGGGAAGCATAAGGGGAAGTATCCCAAATCCTCTGATTCAAAACCAAAAGAGAACCAGAAATATTCTATTGGAGCATTGCATTTTAGTAAATAAAAGACTATATGTTCATACTGTATGGGATGATTTCATCAAGAAATCGAGTGAATGAAGAAGACCCTCGACCAGTTGAAAACACTCCTCAAACAACAAAATATTTCCCTTTCACACTGTGCAGAGATTTCTAATGTTCGATAGAGTACTGAATAATTTGAGAGGTGGCATGTTTTGAAAGCATACCTTACTCTATCGAAGGATTACTTGATAGATTCTGGAGAATCCAACCACATGGTTTCCTCCAAGAAATCCTTCACCATTCTCACTCTTTCAAGAAGACATACAACTGATATGGGATGTGACTTTGAAATCCCATATGATGGGAGAGTTTCTATTAAAATCGAACATGATGAGTTCAAGAATGTACTCAATATTGTTCCCTCCTCTGCAGCAAAGCAAGTTGTTCGAGATGAAGAAGAAGCATAATCTTCCACACAATCAATTCGAATTGAATAAAGTCTCCTTGGAGTAACTCCTTCTCCTGCTGCTCCAAAATTTTATGAGATATCTGATATATCATCTTCTAATATGGATGATACAGAAGAAGAAATACGATTCTCTGTTATTGAAGAAAAACTCTCCTTCCATTCTATGCAAAAATTCTCCAGTGATTCTTCTATTTTAAATTATGTGCATAGTTTATCGGTGATTGTTTATCTCATTAGATGCATGTGCAATGAGGGTAGGCTGCAAGTCAGTTACTCAGAAGGATTATTCTAGGGGGAGTTTAATAGGGATTCATCCCTATTCCCCAGGAATCACCTGGCTCTTCACAGGGTGAGTGAACTAAGGTAAAATTGGCTCAGTCATCATAACCAACTCCCCTCCTATGAGAATTATTGGAAGGGCATGCTGGGAGCATAGTGCCTTGATAATTCTTGCTGCAACGAGAATGCAGTGGTAATAAAACACCTAAATGAACTAAATAGAATTAATGAAAAATGGTCTTAAATAACATAAACATATCTGGTTTGTTAAATAAAATAAAATAATAATAATAAATAAAAGAAATAAATAATAATAATAATAATAATAATAAAGGAATAAATATCATAAATAAATAAACTAAACTAAACTAAACTTAAAACTAAGTAAAATATAACCTAATATTACAAATTAAGGATGAGTGAATAAAATAAATAAATAAAACAATTATGTAAAGAATTAGTTAAACTAATTCTTTAATAAAAAGAATGTTGTACAACTTCAACAACTTCAACAACTGTAAACAGAATGTTGTACAAAGTATTTAATACCTTTCTCTGGAAATTACAATCAACCTTCGCAAGGCAAAGAAAGCCAAAGTATGACAGAGAATGTCGACTTCCACAGTACAGCATCGGAATCCTTTACAACAAACTCTTTAAGTTTCGCATAACTGAGAAACGATGTACTACGTTCTGAACGAACTGTTTTTTTCTCCCCCCCGGAACCATCCTTGGTTCCTCTCCTTTATATCTCATCTTCGCCATTACAAAGGAGCCAAAACGTAAAAGAAAATGCGACTGTTCACATCCTTCTGCCAAATGCCAACTCATTTATCATAACAGGTTATTTTCACATTCTTGAAACCATTGTATCAGGCTGTTCATATGCCTTTCAGCGTCATCTCAACTATGGCAGTGGATCGAATATTATAACTACCAAGAAAAACTTCGCCAAACTATTACAAATAAACGGTACACATGATGAAATATCCTGCCGCATCATAATGTTCCGCATGAGGGATGTTCCCGCCATGCCAAGGATTTGACCTCCGTGATAATGTTATATGTATATAACAGAGCTATGCCAAAGCAGAACCATATGTGATCGAGTCAGAATGTATTGTTACTTTAGTTTCCGCAGTTGCAGATGGCAGATGGAAAAGTCTCCCGATTTTTGCCTTGACTTTTCAAACCTCACGTCGTTTTTTGTGCCACTTCGTAAGTCTTGGGTTTCCACCGTTGCGGCTGCCGAAAGCGTTATTATTCCAATCAAGATTGTGCCCGTCGTGGACTGCGATATCCTTTGTATCTCCACCATTGCGGCTCCCGTTCCGATATCGCTCCGATGTTGCGAAAGGAAGAAGCTCTTGTGAGCTCTAATGTTGCGGAAGGAAGAAGCTCTTATGAGCTCCGATGTTGCGGAAGGAAGAAGCTCTTGTGAGCTCCGACGTTGCAGAAGGAGATCTTCTTTCGACCTTCGATGTTGCGGAAAGAGATCTTCTTCTGACCTTTGACGTTGCGGAAAGAGATCTTCTTCTGACCTCCGATGCTTGTGTGTTTCCACCGTTTTTATTTCACCGATCCTTAAGATTTAAGTTTCCCCGTTATGGCTCCTTATCGCTCTGAATTTCGATCCTTATATTTTTGTCGTCTGATTTTTCATCCGCCACATCTTTGAACCATTGTACCATATTTCTTTATCTTGGATCAGTGTAACTTTGAAGAGGAGTAATCCACCGGATCATTCCTCCCCATTGGAGAGCTTTTGGACCACCAAAATCCTGAATTATTCTGCAAGTAAGTGAGGGTATATCTCCCTCACTTTTCCAATCTCCATCCACCTTGCTTTGCTAGGATGCATTCCTTTCAGCCCCACTTGAAGGTACTTAGCATTCCCCCTTCATGAAGTCCTTACATTTTTGTCAAGAATAACATCATCCTGCAACTCTCTCATATATTCAGGTGCCAAATCATCAACTGAAGGAATCTGTATGTTAATTTCCTCATCCATGATCATAGGAGGCTCATATAGTTTAAGATTCTCAACATTGATAACTGAATAAATTTGCATGTATGGAGGTAAATTCAAGCGAAAAGCATTAGTACCAATATTTTCCAAGATCTCAAAAGGACCATACCTGATAGGCTTAAGCTTTTTACCTTCACCTTTCATTCTTTCTTTGGTGATGTGTAACCAAACTCAGTCACCAACCTGAAATTGATGATCAACTCGATCTTGTCATGCCTGGCTTTGTACCTTGCCTGGCTCTTCTCCAACTGTTCTTGAACTACCTGCTGTATTGTTTGGATTCTCTAGATGAACTTTAAGGCCTTGTCTGCATCATGATGTCCATTCACTGCATCTTTTCCAAAAGAGAAGTCCATCGATGTTTTTGGCAGATAACCAAAACAAGTTTCAAAAGGAGATTTCTTCGTGGAAGAATGAACTGCATGATTGTAAGCATGCTGTATATACTGCAACTACTCATCCCAAAGTTTAGGATGTTTAATACAATATCCTGTGAGCAACTGAACCACTGTCCGGTTCACTACCTCTGTTTGCCCATCGGTCTGTGGATGAAAAGCTGTACTTTTCTTAGTTTGGTATCCATAATCTCCCATAAAGTTGAACAGAATTTTCCCAAGAACCGGGAATCTCGATCAGATACAATAGACATGGGTAGCCCAAAATGTACCCAAACATTCTGAAAGAATAAATGAGCTGTTTGTTCAGCAGTGATCTGCTTGTTACATGGCATTAAGATACACATTTTTCTGAACCTATCCACAACAACATATAGGTAATCATGCCCTTTTATAGACATAGGTAGTCCTCCTACAAAGTCCATAGAAATGCTTTCCCACGGATGAGAAGAAACTGGAAGAGGTGTGTACAAACCCAATTTCCTATTGCTAGGCTTACTCGTTGCACACATAACACATCCTCGTATATATTTAGCTATAGTTTCTTGCATCTGAGGCCAATAATAGTGATTCTGCAATACAGACAATGTTTTACTTACACCAAAATGTCCTTCAATCAATGAACTATGTGCTTCTCGAATCACATGCACTCTTTCTTTCTCTAGAATACAAAGTTTACCAAGATGATACAAGAGTTGATTATGCACATAATATTTCTCTTCCTGTTTACCATGTATTAGTGATGCATATACTTTCTTAAAATCCTTATCTTCTGCATATTGTTCAATATAACTTCCATGTGTTAATGAACTGTTTTGAAGAATGATTGAAGCATTTGTAGGAGGCCTTGATAACATGTCTACTACTTTATTATGAATTCCCTTTTTGTACTTAATTACGAGATGAAACTGTTGTAAGAACCCCATCCATCTTAAATGCCTACTTTGTTGTATTTTAGTTTGAGATTGTAAATATTGAAGTGGCTGGTGATCAGTATGTATGACTGTTTCTTTTCCCATGATATAATGTTTCCACTTCTTCACACTCTGTACTAAAGCATACATTTCTTTGTCATAGGTCAGATAGTTACTTACCGCAGTAGAGAATGTTTCTTAATGGTAATAGACTAGCTT
This sequence comes from Pseudotsuga menziesii, assembly GCA_001517045.1. Taxonomy (NCBI): domain Eukaryota; kingdom Viridiplantae; phylum Streptophyta; class Pinopsida; order Pinales; family Pinaceae; genus Pseudotsuga; species Pseudotsuga menziesii. The sequence continues at coordinate 113,136 of LPNX010246208.1, forward strand.
CCTTCCTTGCATCAAAACGGCTCCCATGGAAAACCCGCTAGCATCGGCTTCAATATCAAATGGTTGCTGCAAATCTGGCAATGTTAGAACGGGTGTTGTGCTAATATTTTCCTTTAAAGTGTCGAAGGCTCTCTGATGCTTGCCTCCCCACTGGAAAATTTCTTTAATGCTTGTCAGCACATGTAATGGAGTAGCAATGGAAGAAAACCCAAAAATGAATTTCCTCCAATACTGAACCGCACCCAAAAAACTTCTGATTTCAGTAACGGTGTTAGGCCGTGGCCAATTTACAATGACAACAACCTTGGTTGGGTCCACTCACAGGTGTCCTCCACCAATAATATGGCCTAGATATACTAAAGAAGTTTTAGCAAACTCACATTTAGACATTTTTACATAAAGCCTTTCCTTCCTCAGTACATCTAAAACTTTCTTCACATGTACAATGTGCTCTTCCCAAGTTTTGATAAACACAAGGATATCATCTAGATATACAATTACAAAATTATCAATGAATGAACAAAAGACATCATTCATGACCCACATGAAAGTAGCAGGTGCGTTACAAAGCCCAAAAGGCATCACAAGCCATTCATACAAACCCTGTTTTGTTTTAAACGTTGTTTTCCAAGCATCATTCTCAGCAACACGGATTTGATGATACCCACTACACAGATCCAATTTTGTAAAGTAAGTTGCATGTTTCAATTGATCAAGCAAATCATCAATGCGAGGAAGATGATACCTATTTTTAATGGTGATTTTGTTAAGGGCCCTGTAGTTGATACACATCCTCCATGACCCATCCTTCTTTGGAACCAAGACTATAGGAGAGCTGCAAGGGGAAGTGCTAGGCCAGATGACTCCCTTCTCAATCAGCTCCTGAACCTGCTTCTTGATCTTCTCATTCGGCATTACAGACATCCAGTACATGGCTATTTTAGGGAGTGGCACATCCTACTGCAAATGTATCTCATGTTGAATCTCTCTTTTCGGTGGTAACCCCTTCGTATCTTGAAACAAATCATCATACTCAGAAATGATGTCAATTATTTCATATTTATGCTTAGGATCACATCCTTCGAAAGATTTAGAGATCTCTTCATTTTTCATCTTAACCATCATTAACACAAAATTCTTACTAGCATTTACCAACCTCTTCATTTGTCCTGCAGAGACTATTGCTAGATTGGTTTTTATCTTATGTGCTCGTACAATATATTCCATACCTTCTTTAAAAATATGATACTTATTCTGCTCTCTATAAAAGACTGCTTTTCGGTCATAAAAATATGGACTCCCAAGTACAATTCCGCAAATTTCAAGTGGTACTACATCTAGTTCTACCTCATCTATGAATGTTTCAGTAATTGCAAACTTCAATACACATTTCTTTGTAACTTGCAACCGTGTATCATTAGTAACCCAATCCAGAGGATAGGGTTTTTCATGAGGCATAGTAACTAAATGCAATTTCTTAACCACTTCTTCTGAGATCAGATTTACTTGTCAACCACTATCAAACAATGTATCAATATTTGTGTGATTTGCAATGACACGAACATGAAACAGTGCACTTCTATTTTTATCATTTGAATTAGAAGTAGATGGAAGATTTGTACTTGCACTAGAACTGGATTTTACATCAATGGGAAGTGAGATACTTTTATTCTTACCCTGGATTCCGATAGCTGTAACCTTTGTTTCATCACCTGAGTAGGATCCCAAGTCTTGAATAACTGCTGCAATAGATTTTTCTTTTCCTTTATCTTTGTTTCCTCCGTACTTCTTTGGCCTTAACTCCGGATGAAGTTTCCAACACTTAGAGACATCATGTCTCTTTTGACAATGCGAACACGTAGGATTTTCACCCTCTTTCTTAACATTAGCCATCTTCTTTTTCCCCTTGTCTTTACCTTTCGATTTGCTGTCAAATTTAAATGATTTCTTCACAAAAGTATCATTAGCATGCTTACCCCTGGCTTCTAAATGGGTAGCTTGAACACATACAAAATCCAAATTACTGGGATTAAACATTAACAAGGTATGCTTCAAATAAGAATGCATGCCACCAATGTACTTAAGAAGAGTTTCCTGTGTATCTAATGAAACATTCAATGCAATAGCCTTCTTTCTGAATTCATGAGTATAATCTTGAATGCTTTGTCCTTTAGCTTGTCTAAACATTTTCCAACCCATGGTTAATTGTTGAATATGGCCTAAAGGATAAAATTGTTTCCTTAATACTTCAATGAATTCATTCCAAACTGAAATAATTTTACCATTCTTTTGAAGATCTTGCTGAATCTTGCTCTCCCACCAAGTAAGAGCCATTCCACTCATACTCAAAGTGGCCAATTGAATTCTGGAAGGGTAATCATTAATGCCCTGCACCCTGCAATATACTTCAAGCTGCTTCATCCAATTGTCTAATTTTTCAGCATCTAACTCTCCATTATAAATAGGTAATTCAAATTTTACATCCAATTTGAAATAAGGCATATTAGGACTTGCATTATTTGAATGAGAAGTATGAGAAGAAGAGAAAGTTTGCTGAGTTTCAGGAGGATCACCATCACCTCCTACTCCTTTACCCTTTTCTTCCAGCTTCACTTTTGCATCTCTGGATGAAGATCCTTCTTCTTTCTTCTTCCTTTCTGCTCGCTCGTCGAGTAGAATTTCCATCATGGATTTCATGCTCATAAAAGCCTCCAAAAACTCAGTTTCAGAAATAATAGGTTTTTCTCATTCAGTATGTCCTTCTTATTCCCCTCGTGGAGAAGACATGATTCTTGAGAATGTTCTCCTGGAGCCAATCTCGGGATCTCCTTCAACTAATTCTCCTTCACCAACCTTTGACCTGGACCTGGTAAGCATTCACAAACTTGCACAACAGTAAACCAGCTCTGAGCATTTAATTTCTGTTAATGCTACCCCATTAATTAACCTGTTGCATGCATTCTTTTACAACAAAATTTTAATGCACTCAAGTTGATGTCTGACAGATCAGGTAGGAAGAATTGATGATAGAAAGAGCATAAGTGGATTTTTTTTCTTTTGAATAAAATAATTAGTTTCCAGGATAAGTAAGAAAAAATTCTTAATGTCTGTCGTAATCTCACAGATCACATAAGGTTACCAATAATACACATTTATAAGCATACAGACATATCAGAGACAAGAGATAAGAACACAAGAGTAAGAATAACAGATTATACTATAACAGATGAGTTCATACAATACATAAAACTGAACTGAGTTCTTCACTCGCTCAACAACCTAATGCATATCATTTACAAATGGTTACAAATAACTACCTGTTAGTTCGATCAACTGACACAACCTTAGGTGGCCGACCTAATCTCTAATTAGTCGGCCGATCGACTTAGTTGGCTAGTCAACTAGTTCCTCCAACATCTCCCCCACAAACAAAATTGTTCTTCATCTCGAAGAACAAGGGAGGTACTCAAAAAATCTTTGGCTGTCTAAGTAGTTATTTCATTTGTTTATTATTTTATGGGCTGTCATTTCTATACATAGACTTCAACAATTGCTTTTGCTGTCACAGCCAGCTGATGTTGGAATTATGTCCAACTTTGCAATACTTTCTAGATGTCAATTGTTAATGTTGTGAGGCCTGACAGTGTTGTCATCTTCTCTTGAATCGAAAGCTCCACTATCCTTTCCCTGTAGGGGCCCAAAAATTGGTATTTTTCTTCCACCATCTCCAAGAGTCATTTCATTTGCGGTTAGATGATATCTAATTTGTCTAAGATCGGAATTTCCTGTTGCACCCACTAGTGTGCTTGTCGCTCGAGCTTCTGCAGTTTATTTATCTCAAGCATGATTTGATCTTCAATGGTGCTCCTGAGTGCTTCTTCTGTGCTCTTCCTCTTATCCAGTGCTTGGATGTCCTGTCGTGTCTATCGAGTCTACTGGAATACTTTTCCATAATAAGTAGGCCAATCCCGTAGTACTTGTTGGGCACTGTTTTTGACCCCTTTTTGCCTCTTATATAACCCTCATTTCCTTCATAAAACCTCCATTTTGAGTAGAAAGCTTTAAAGTCCATCTATAAACCATGGTTAAAGAGGTATAATGTCATTTGCTTATTAATAAATTGAGTTTTGTGATTTTTTAGGCATTTTAACTAGGATTTTTACTTAGACTACGGGATGTACTAACTTCCCGCATTTCCTCCAAGGTTGAGTAATTACAGGACAACTAGGGGGGAAATGGAAGATCAAGAATGGATCCTTAATGTCCATAGATGGATGAACATCCAACAGTCAGATTAAGTGGCCTGTGCAGATGTCGAGTCAAACAGAGTCAAATGTGGCCACCCGTTCTGCATTCAACACAAAACAAGGAACAATACTGATTTTGTGGAACTCCACGATCCTGAAGATGATCTCGTTAGCTCTAGCATTAAATTAGATGCAAGTTTGTATCAATTTCAGTTTGAATTAGAATTTGTATAAATTAAATGCAAGACAATGAAGTTGGCATCACGATTTTGAAGAGGAACACGTTTGTGAGTCCAAACTGCGTGATATTTCTGTATAAGAGATTTTCTGGTGAATGAATATCAAATCTTAGTTCTGTAAATCTTTCATTGTGCGTGGAGTAAGGCTTTGGAGGGCCCCCATCATTGAACTCTCGCACATTTACATTTCCAGTGTAGTAATTTGATGATTGCAGCGATTTCCTTTTGGTGCAAGCATTTAAATCAAGCCATTGGTATGTGTTCCTGGTAGTTTATTGTTTATAAATCGCAGCATAGGTTTAGTTAATCTCTTCATCGATTCTATTTGATGCTCTGTCTTTTTCATTCACGGTTCAAATCATAAATCCTATTGTGCTGTACATCACCAACGATTATTGGATAAACTCTATTTTTATTTAATGGTTAAAGACTGAATGCGTTGAGGGTTTAAATTAAGATTTAATTCATTATATATTGCTGAGTATCCAATGGAGAAATGGTAAATACATTTACAATTCATGAACACTATCTTGTAAAAGAAATTGATTAGTAATTGTCTTTCAGCGCTGGTAGAATTTTGCAGTTTGATCCTAGGTTTTAAAAACTTGTTGTTTAATTA
>LPNX010246234.1:982-24948 GCA_001517045.1 Pseudotsuga menziesii
CGATCACAGAGAGAGAGTTCATGCTCTAGTTGCTGGCACATCAAGCTCACCCAGTTTTATCATAGATTCTGGAGCTTCAAGACACATGGTTTTGACTAAGGAGGCCTTCTCCTCACTGGATATGTCGAAAGGACCATCTATTGTACTGGGAGATGACTCTCTCACTGAAAGTAAAGGCAAAGGAATGATAGATCTTGATCATGGTCAGTTCAGCAATGTGATATATGTCCCTAGTCTCGCCTCCAACCTCCTATCAGTGTACCAGATGAACCACACTGGGTCTCCTAAGAAGGTCATATTCTCCCCCGATGAAGTTGAGATCACAGAGATTTCAACTGGTAGAGTCATTGCAAAAGGAGTTGCGAATCATGCTCAAAAGGTATACATGTTCTCACACTTCCTACCTTACTCAAACCCCTCTGCTCTTCTCATTCATGCTAATGAAGCTAGCAATCTGCGGCATGAAATATTTGGCCATCTAAATTACAAGTATCTGTCTGATCTTAGTGAGAAAGAAATGGTCATAGGGTTTCCCAAGATAAAATTTTCCAAAGGAGTCTGCCAAGGCTGTATCCTAGGAAAACACCTAGAGCACAAATTTGAGAGAGCTAGTCATGAGAGAACCTCTGCTCCCCTCGAGCTGATCCACAGTGATGTTGCTGGTCCATTCCCTCATATGTCCATGAGTCAGGACAAGTATGCATTAACTTTCATTGATGACTTTTCCAGGTATTGTTGGGTTCACTTCCTGAAACACAAGTTTGAAGTTTTTGGCCTATTCAAAGTCTTTAAGGCTTTGGTTGAAAACCAGTCTGGAAGGAAACTCAAGGCCCTCAGATCTGAAAATGGTGGTGAGTATGTCAAGTCTGAGTTTATTAACTATTGTGCAGATGCAGGTATTCAGATGCAGCATTCTATCCCTTAGACACCACATCAAAATGGTGTTGCTGAGAGGAAGAACAGATCACTGAAGGAGATGGCAACATGCATGACGGAGGCCAAAACTTTTCCACCAAAGTACTGGGCCAAAGATATAAACTATGCAGCCTATATTCAGAATAGGGTGCCTCACAAAAATCTTGATGGTATGACTCCCTTCGAAGCATGGAGTGGGCACCAGCCAGATGTGACCCATTTCAGGATTTTTGGCTCAAAGGCATGGGCTAGAATCCCGACAGAGAAGAGGAAGGCTTTGCAGCCCCAAAGCCAAGAGTGTTTTTTTGTTGGATACTCTAAAGATTCAAAAGGGTACAAACTGATAAATTTGAGCACAAATAAATCCTTCATCGAAAGGATTGTTCAGTTTGAAGAAGAACCCCTTGCAGAAGTGGAAGTTGGTGAAGCCTCTTCACCACCTGAACCTCAAGATGTAAGTAAAGAGTTTGTTGAACATGCTGATTCTGATTTGTCTAATGGAGATGAGTTTATTGCAGACCCTAACAGCCCCACAAGGACAAAATGGGCATCCAAGACACTACATGCAGCAGGTGAGCTAGCTAGGGATCCAAATGACCCAAGGAGGACTAGATCTCAATTTGAGAGTGGTCTGTGCATGAAGGATCATATGTTTACTGAAAAATGCTATTTGATGGTGGATTCTGATCCTCAAACATATGAATAATAAGAAGGAGATCCAAGATGGCGAACAGCCATGAAGGAGGAGTTCATCTCACTCCAGAAGAGCAACACATGGGAGCCAGTGGATCTTCCTCCAGGGAGAAAACTAGTACAGTGTAAGTGGGTCTATAAGACCAAATTTGATGCTGATGGTTCACCAATGAAGTACAAGGCCAGATTGGTAGCCAAGGGCTACTCACAGGTTCATGGCATGGATTACAATGATACCTTTGCCCCAGTGGCAAAAATGGACTCCATCAGGCTAGCTCTAGCCATTGCAGCCTCAAGGCAATGGGAGGTACATCACATGGATGTAAAATGTGCCTTTCTGAATGGATATCTCACTGAGGAGATATATATGCAGAAGCCTCAAGGTTTTTCTACTAACCCTTCTCTTGTGTGCAGGTTGAGAAAGTCATTGTATGGGCTAAAGCAAGCCCCCAGGGCTTGGTATGCCAAGATTGATAGCTTCTTGCTATCACTGAATTTTGTTCGGTGCAAATCAGATCCAAATGTCTATTTGAAGTTATTTAATGGTTCATTAATGATCATTGTGTTATATGTTGATGACCTCCTCATTACAGGAAGCTCACAGGCTGACATTGCTTCCTTAAAAGGAGCTATGAACCAAGCCCTTTCCATGATAGATTTGGGGCTCTTAAGTCAATTTTTGGGGCTTGAGATTGCTCAAACCAAAGCTGGAATCAAGGTGCACTAGTCCAAATATTCCTTGGACTTGCTGAACAAATTCAAAATGAAGGATTGCAAAGCAAGAAAAACTCATTTCCTTTCAGGAGTGAAGCTGGAAGAAGCTGATTCCTCACCGATGGTAAACAATACACTATATAGGAAATTGATTGGCTGTTTGTTGTATTTGACACATAATCAACCTGATATTTGTTATACAGTAAGTGTGGCTTCTATATTCATGGATCAGCCTCAAGAGATCCATTGGAAAGCAGCCAAAAGGATCCTTAACTTTGTTCAGGGAACAAGGACACATGGGATCTTCTATAAAGCAAAATATGATCTTGAGTTGATTGGATTTACTGACAGTGATTGGGAAGGTGATAGCACAGAGAGAAAGTCCACTTCAGGATATGTGTTCATGCTTGCAGAAGGTCCAATCAGCTGGTCAAGCAATAAACACAGTGCCATTGCACTCTCATCTACAGAAGCTGAGTACAGAGGAGTTGTTAATGCACCAACTCAATGTTTATGGTTGCAGGGTTTACTTGGAGAGTGTGGTTTCGAACCTGAGTACTCAAATACCATCTACTTTGATAAATAGAGTACCATTCGAATCTGCAAGGATCCAATTCATAAGCAGAGAACCAGACACATTGAGATCCATATGCACTACATCAGAGAACTTGTGCATGATGGCACCATTCACCTACTCTTCTGTTCATCTTCAGAACAAGTAGCTGATATCTTCACCAAAGCATTTTGTGAGAAGACCTTCAGCAATCTCAAATCACTGCTGGGGATTGCTGATCATGCTATGAAAGCATGAGTGAAGACAAGATTCTACAATTTTGTTTACAGTCCATGTTTAAGGGAGGATTTTCCCAAGTTGGTTTTGCCTCTTTCCTTGTTTATTTGGACATGCAGTATGTAAAGGGTGACTAAGCCTTGTTGCTAGGCCCTATATTTTTTATATATTACTCATAAAGTCAAGCTTAAGGGGGGGTGTTAGAATAATCAACCCATATTTAACCCACTTAGACATTAATTCATTTATTTTTGTCTTATTTGCCTAGTTCATGTGTCCCACCTTGTGCAAGTTGCTATTTGCCTATCCATAGAGGTCAAAATTGCCATATTTGACTCATGTAGCACTTGGGAAAGCCTTAGGAATCAAATCTGCTTTATTCCTGGCCTCCTAGGTGCCTATCTGCTTTTTCTGCTTTATTGCCTGCTTTTTCAGTGTTTTAAGGCACATAGAAAAGCTAGACTAGGTGAGGTGAACTAGTTTTTTGTCCTCTTCATCCTCCACTCTATTCTCCATGAAAAAGCATGTATGAGATTCCATTTCATCACTCATTAGCTTGTCCATGTGCCCTTGCCAATTCGTGAGCTCCATGACATATTTGGGATCAACTTTTTACACCTATGGGGGACTTGCTTATTTTTGGTAAGCCTGCTTTATGCTAGATTTGGATGCTTCCTCATGCATTCAATTTCCTGATGTATTCTATTTATTCAGAAGCCTATGTTATTACAGTGTTGGCTATTGTACACTTACATAATACAGTTTAGTGTTACAGCTCCATTTTCAGTCTCTTTTGTGAGTGATTTTGCATGATCAATTGTTAATTGTTGTGAGTAAAATTAATCTATTGCTGGCCTTAATTTACATAGATACTTACTTGATGGTAATAAAATCCCACGTCAATGTTGGAAAACACCTTTCCTCCTCTCATTTGATCAAACAGGTAATCAATCCTAGGCAAAGGATACTTGTCCTTCACAGTGACTTTGTTCAGGTGGCTATAATCAATACTCAACCCAAGTGTATCATATTTCTCCTTCTCAAGCCCACTGGTTCTCCCCATGGGGACACACTTTGATTGATATGCTTCTTTTCCCACAACTCTTGCAACTGCATTTTCAGCTCTAGGATTTCTGGTATGCTCATCCTACAGTGTGTCTGAGACACTGGTGTTGTTACAGGAACAAGATCAAGTTAATATTAATGTTCTTTAGAGGAATCCCTGAAATTTCTTTAGGAAAAGCATTCTTGAATTCCTGTAGCATATAAAATCCCTCCAACCTAGGAGTATCATACTCTGTTGCCTCCAAAACATGAGCTGCATGCACTTTGCAACCTTTCCCATAGAACTTCTTCAATTGCATTGCTGAAGAATTCCCTCCAGAGATCACTTCTGTAAATCCTTTTACAACCCTTAGGTTTCCTTTGTCATCCAAGCACTCAAAAGTATTGTTGTAAAAATCATGCTTTGCTCTATGTGCTTCCAGCCAATCCATTCCAATGAGGACATTATATGATCCAAGTGGTAGAAAATTTATATTTGCATATGTGACTAACCTATCCATGACTAATGGACATTTAAATATCACCTCATTGATCTTCTTCTTAGTTCCAGTGGCTATTTGGAATAACCATGATCTTTTGTGCTTTTACTTCTTCAAAGGGAACATCTCAACAAATCCAGCAGTAATATAGGTGTGAGTCAATACAGGTTCAATCAAAACAAAAACAGTCTCTTCAATGATCTCACCCTCAACTTCCACCACAGTTGATTTATGACCTACCTAGTGGTCTTCTAACACTGCACAAATTTTAGGAATGATCCCTACTTCCTGACCCATACTTTCAGCTTTTTGGGTGCTAGGGACTTGACCCTCATTCTTATTCTCAAGTGGACAGTTCCTATGCAGATGGGGTCCTTCACATCCCCAACATTTGAGTGGTTCCTTTATTATTCTGACCAGTTCAATCACATCTTGTGATGGTTTCCTTCACTATAGGAGGTGAGAAGGTTTAAAAACTTTCTTCCTTGCAATCCTGAAAATCTGTCCACAATATTCTAATGGTAACTGTAGCATCTGGGAAACTCTCTTGATCCCCCTTCCCAACAGTCTCAGCTCCATGATGTTGGGTATTGTAAGCTGGCCTTACATACCTTTCTTCATGTGGACAAACCCGACGCAAATGGGGTCCTCCACATCTCCAGCAATTGAGTGGCATTCTTCCCTCTTGTGGATCTCTTGGATTTTCCATCATAGAATCCTTCTCATTTTCACATGGATCCTGTGCATAATCCATTTTGTTATTCTTCTTGGTACTAATCTTCCTTGGCCCTCTTTGTCAGACCAAGATCAACTTTTCAATTTGCACTATGACTATGCAAAATATGTTAACAACAACATTTGTTAGTCAAACATAGAAATTCAAACAATTACTTACCAACTGCTTGTTGCAGGCATGAACGATCAATATCGTAGTAGAATTCAGATCACGGTCACAGTGCATTCCAATGGGTTGGCTAAGTTTAACAATTCTGCTAAATAACACTCTTTCTTGCTGTAGTTTTTTTTCTGCAACCAATTGTCTTGGCACATTTATACCAATGCTGCAACCAATAGCTCTGTCAAATCACAACCTGGGTGTTCTTTTCCATTTTTTTCTGTTCAACTTGGCCCATTTAGGCCCAATGTTGTAACCAATAGCTCTGATACCATAATGTCATGTACCCATACACCATTATCACGTGGAATTAAAAATTTCATCGAGAACCTTTATTGTTCATCGAAACACAGGGCATGGACGTGAACCACTTCTTGACATTTCCAACACTATCACGCACCCTCCCATCTTCCACTGGTCAGTTCGATGACATGCAAGGAAATATCTCAGAGGAGATCAGACAATGGAGAGAAATCGTGACAAAAAGAAACGATCACAAATGGTTACACATCTTGAAACCAATCAACGACTGAGAATCCACCCACAAAAATGAACAGTGTGGAAATCTTGAGTTCTAGGATTGGAAAGCTACAAAAATTGCAATCTGACATCACGCATCTCGCATCAGAAACATATCAATGACAAATAATAATCCTGCAAGAATCGACGGTGCATAGAACTTGAGTTGCGGGATCGGGAATTGCGGAAATCGCGATACCACAATCCCATATGCCGCATCCTGCATCTTGCATTCTCGCATGCGGAATTAATCGTTGGAAAAATTGAAATCGTTGAAGCCACCTCCTGCAAGTTGCGTAAAGGTGCGTTGCGAAATGAAAACTATGGAAAGCCGTAATTCACAAAAATACATCTCTGCATCCCACATCCCGCAAGTTGTGGAAAGGGAATTGCGGAAAGGAATTTGTGGAGGTCCAAATCTACCAAAGGATTTCTTACGTAGTCTGCATCCCACCTGTGGAATAAACCATTATGGAAGGAGTTTTTGCTCAAAAATTCAACCTGCTAATCGAAGTCTTTAAACAGACTTGGCCATCCTAGCCAACATCAATCCGACATTCTAACCCTGCAACTTAGTTTAACAATTCATTTAAAGGAACAATTTGTCAATTCAACATGGCCAACATGTTCGTCATATTCCATCAAGCAATCACAATGTAAGAAATACAATTGCAGCGATTAACATAGACAAGAACACTTATCTTGAGAAGAACTTGTCCTGCAACCAGCTATCTTGCTACAACATTCCACCAAACCATAGGCCAGTGCGCTTATCAATCTCTCAGCAACATTGCAATCCCTGATATGGGCATGATTTCCTCAAGGAATAAGGGAACACTAGCAAACTCATACACAACCAAGGATGCAAAAAAACACTACGAAGCCAACATATGGGTTTATCAGGCTTATAAGGAAATGAGAAGAAAGAAATACTAATATAGTGAGCTCATCTACAGAGCTAAGAACACCTTCACAAGACCTATTTGGTCTGGCTTCCCCACTGCCTACACGCCCAACACAAGGAAGTGTCCCCTTCTCTACTCCACAGTCCCTCAGGCTACACTGTCCCTTCTAGTTCTCTTTCAATATGTGCATAGCAGGTTTAGCAACCACTCTTATCTTATTGTAAGGTTTCAAACTAGGTTTATCAAGAACATTCTACTTCTCTCCCATTCCTAAGTATTGTACATAGCTCAGACCCGAACCAGGGTGCACAACACAACAACCATAGGGAGACTCCACAACACAGGATTTACTCTGGAACATGAGTAACAATGTCTCATACATTTTGTAGTTGTAGATAATGCTGCAACACAGCAATCACAGTCTCTCCAAGGGAAAAAAATTGTAGAACACCAAGGATACACATCGGAAGAGGTCATCTACCTAAGGGCTTCCACACGAATGGAGAGAATGATGGATGACCATGACGTCCCACAGCTCCCAAAACGTGAATCCAAATGAAGATGTAATGCATGAATGCATCAGCCAAACTGGAATATGATTCTGGGTTGTTTTTCTTTCCCATGAAGTCAAAAAATGACATTCAAAAAGGGGTGCTCTTCCCAATTCAAATTTTTCCATACTCTTCCCCTTCCCTACAAAAACTACCTCAACCACATTCTGGCAGAATAAATGGTTGGGAAGAAAGACAAGAAAAAGGGTAGTGACATTTTTAATGGGATTTCCCCATGACACATGGATTTTCCCAAACTGGTTCAAGTTTAACATTCCCTCCCTGTTATCCTTAGGAAAATCATGCCCCCATCTCATTTTTCATTGCATTGACATAGCTAGCTGTGGGTTTTTCATTAATTTGTATATTTACATGATGTTTACAAGCATGCTTGACTTAGCACAGAAACTGTAGGAATCATCCATGATCTCCTATATGCCAAACATTAATCAATGACAGTACCTTGGCCTTGAACTCCTTGTCATGATTCCATATAATATTCACATCATATGCATTAATGCAAACAGGGTCAAAACCGGGGTGTTACAAAGGATCTCTCTAGGAGAAGTGGATATGTAGGGAAGAGTGCAAGCTTTTCATCCTGATATTGAGATTTTTTCTTATTATATCATATGGATCCCTAACACTATTACTAGTTGCTTCAATGATATTTCCTTTGATTGGGAGCAGGAATTGGATATAGATCTTTGTTTAACACAAGACTTGGAGCTAAAGTAGCACACTACATTCTGAGGTGGTTATCATATGTGGTCTTGTTTGCATGAGAAGTGGATATACCTTGCGATTACTAGCATTAGGAATCATAAGGGAGGGCACTCGACTATGTGAGATTTCGAACCACTTAACATGCCTTAGGAGGATGAGTATTTAGGACACTTGGGTTGAGGGGGCATTGTTTATTCTGAGCTCTATCATGGTTTTTGCTTCGTCATTTTTAGAATTTGTTGTAGGTGGTGCAATATATGTGCTTTTAATTTATATTTTCTTTGATGTTGATAAAGTTCACTACCCCATGGTCATTCTATAAATAAACTATCATGTATGCTAAAAGCTTGGAAAATATAAATCCCTCCTAAACGTTATCCTCTATTTTACTCTGTATACTATATTTCAATATTGTTTAGTTAAGAGGGTATGATTGAGAAACCAATACATTTTCTCGACATGTGGATGGATTTTTGGAATTATCCTTTGAGAATTTACCTTACAATGAGCTATTGCATGTATTTGACCTTATTTGACCTTCTATCTCGTTGGAAGGTCAAATAAGAGGTAGTTACAAGACGTTATTGCATATAATATGTAGTTACAAGGAGAAATTCCATATATTTGACCTTCCATCTCTTTGGCAGTTCAAATAAGAGGTAGTTACAAGGAGCTATTGCATATAAGAGGTAGTTATAAGGAGATATTGCATATATTTGACCTTCCATATCTTTGGTAGGTCAAATAAGAGGTAGTTACAAGGAGCTATTGTATGGATGCATGGTTACCCCACATTGTCATGATTTTAAATAAAATTGGCATCCAATATGCTAGTTTAGATGTTATATTGCTCATACTCTAGATATCAGGTGTGCTTGACAGAATCAAACCTTAAGTATTTTCCAAATTGTGTGCCAACAATTATGGGAATTCCTTTACCAATTATGGGCATTAATGTATTAGATTTGTTTGTTTACTATAAAAATCATTCCCATGGCTGATGTACCTCATCATGACCACATGAGCATGCCAAGGATGCCACTAATGCGTAGTTCCCCATTGAATACCTTAGATACTTGTGGACATAAAACATGCAAATGTGTCCCAAATCCATGTTTGTGTAGGTCGACTGAAATCTCCTCCAATAAAATTATTTCACAAATTTGGGCCTTTTTTACAACTTCTACCACCTTCAAAAATTATGTGTACTGGTAATATAACAACGCAATAAGGTTATATAGATTTTTATTGGAAGAAATTTATTTCAACATCCATAATACCTTACATTATTTCATATATATGTTTTTTGGAAGTTTACATCTTTCAGAATGTAAAAAATATATCAATGTTGGTGTTATTTGTGTTATTGCTAAATTGGGCAATAAAAGAAAGGAGTTTACATACCACCATTCATATCTTAACACCGAAGGGTGTCTACCCTTTTTATTTTCTAATAATATGACATGAACCATGACATAATTTTCTCAAGAAAGGAAATTAATTCACCTTAGAGCACCATATCTTCATCCACTTTTAGAATTGGGATCACGTTTACTCTTTTTTTATCCAAATATCAAAGCATATTCCATCACTCTATGTCCACATTTTTAAATCCAAATCTCAAAGAATATTCCATGATGATTTCAAACTATGTCTCACATAGGCAAACAACCCATAGGCTCTAAATTTTGATGATTCCTTCTTATTCGAAATCGAGGGATTCAAAAAGTATTTTTAGCCATTTTTTCCAATTTTTAACATGCAAGACAATTAAAGGAAAAATTCCTTACTAATCAATATATGCATTTTCAATCTTGGGAGAAAATTTCTAGCTATGTATGATGATAGTGGAAAATTCATTCCTTAATTCCTTGTAATTCTCTAATATGAATTATGCATACCCAACAAGGCCCTATTTGAAATTTTTTCCCATGGTCCAGGTAGAACCAAACAAGTATTTGTCAGATATTTCTTCCTCAAGCGAGGGTAGTTCAGTAAGACTAGACGAAAGTGAGACGTCTAGTAGGTATACAAGATTTGTATCAACTATATGTCAAAAGATCAGAAGAAAATTTCATAAACAAATGGAATTTTTTCTCATTGAAGGGGGGTCATGTTACTATGATGATGAGACCATAGGGGACATCGAGGTGCCCTTGATGTACAAACATCTAGTGAAACAATGGGTACCCAAGGATCTTACTAAACTAAACACATACTTTTGTGTGAACGAGAGGATATATTGAATTGCACCATCGTCACTACATGGTTTGGGGATGTTTTGCATGGATGAAATAAGGGTCGGCTATGCCAGATGTACAAAATTGATGGAGTATGTTGGACCCTGTTACAACTAGAAAGATTGGATGACTGTTCTAGTATACACAAAGAATGCACATATATGGATTGCAAAAAAAATATTTAGAGTTGAAATACAAAGATCAAAATAAAGGATCAACACTGTACATTAATGGAAGGCCAAAAGACACAAGGAATATTTTGGGGTTTATAAACAATACAAAACTAGGGTCTACAATTAAGAAACCCAACTGTTATCAACCCAAATGACACTTCTTTGTCCGAGTGCCGATAATTTCTTATGTTGGTACACAAAAGGACATTTTAGGATTGAAGTTTGCCAAAACACTATAGATGGGCATGACATGAGATGCATTTACCTTTCAAACAGCTTGCTACATTAGTTTTCTAAGTGTGGATTGGCATACGCAACTATCTCCATTGAAACTTGCGTACATACACGACTATTCTCATTTACAAATCACGTACTGTATGCAACTATCTCCATTACAACCCGTGTACATATCTATATGCGGGTTTCCTTGAAGATACTCATGTGTCATATGTGGGTTGCCTATATCAATAGTCGCGTACACTTCCATTCGATAGTAAAAAATATAAATCACAATTAATGGAGATTAGTTAATCCCTAATCATTAACCATCTCAACTGTCTCAACCTCCTCAACCTTAGAAACTACTCTATTTCCCAAAGTATAAATAGAGGCCTTGGGGAGGGCATTAATCAATGAATTTTGGAGAGAAACGTTATGCTGGTGGTATATCTTCAGAAGTCTTAGAGAAGAAAAACTCAAAGTTCTTTGGTTGCACAGGATTCCTTGTCTCAAGCATTGGGTTGTACACTTATCTCATTCACTGATTGTTAATAAAGAGAATTCTTCTTCAAATATTGTGTTGAGTCTCTTTCATGTATTAGGGTTTGATGAATATATTTGATTAAGCACTATATATGTTGTTTATCTAACCTATTATATATACATGTATACAATTTTACTTGGAGAATTTTCTTTTTGTAGGTAAAGGAGGTGCATCCCTGAAATATTTGGAGAGAAGCAGAGCAGAAGAAGATAAAGCTTGGATCAACCGTTGGTAATCGAGTGAATCCAATAGTTCTTCCTATTTCCTTTCTGTACTTAGCTAAAGCTAATTGTCTGCAAGTTTTAGAAGTAAGTTGGTAACCCTACACCCTAGTTTATAAGGTTGTTTATTCTTGAACAACAAAACTGGCAACTCCGCTGGGGAGCCCAGACTGCTGTGGGTTCACTCTGTAGATCATTGCCCAATATTTTCTTTGATTCAATGTGTGGTGTTTTGTCTTGGTTTAGAATTATAGTGGTGCTTTGAAGTTCTTTATAATTTTTCTTTTTTTTGAAAAACTTTAACTCCTGTACGCGGGTTGTTGTGTTATACAGTCGCGTATAGAGGTTCATGTACACGGGTTGTGCTATTGCACAGTCACGTATAGTACACGGGTTGCTCTTCTGAATAGTTTTGTACAAGTATGAGAAACAAAAATTTTGGGTTAGGGTTTGCTTGTCCCTATCCTTCTATGGATTTTGTATTGCTTAGTAGTGTTCAGTACTGGCATTGCACTATAGGTTTGATTGCCTTGTTAACCATACTTCGTTCTTTTTGTTAAGCCCTTGAGTTTTTATTGTTTGGGTTGTTTTTCTGTTAGCATTTTGAAGTGGATTTTCCTATTGTGGTAATAGGTCCAAGTGCTGGTAGTTTGAATCAGTGATCAGGGTTCTAGATACCATATATACCATTCTATTTTTGAATAGTGTTGGTTTGTCACTTGTCATTGATTGATTTCAGTGATTTCTAATCATTGTATCTTCCCAACTGGGTGTGTTCCAAGTCTTCTTTAGGTGGTTAATTTTTGGTTTTTATAAATCTACTTTACTTCATTTTTCTCACTTTATATAGTTATATTATCCAAGCATACTCAAGAATTTTGCATTTAGGTGCATAAGTAGTCTTTGAGGAATTTGAAAAGTGAAAAGAAAACATTAGAAACTTTTGCATTTGAATTGCATATAGTAGTTTTATTTTCAGTTTTTAAATAAAATATCAAAAATTACAATAATATAGTCTTATTTTTCTCTTTATTAGTTTTATTGTCATCAATTTATATTTACAAAAAAAAAGAAAAGAAAGAGAAGCTTGTTTTAAAGTAGTGATAATTTTCTTTGGAATTATACACCTATTGTTTTTACATTTATTATCGATTCAATAACATCATAGTATTTCACTCCACTTTCCTTCTGAGTAAAAAATGGCCCTTAAAATAAATGCTATAATTAAAATTTATTAGTAATTTTTTTTTATAGGGTCATACACCTACTAGCTTAGGCTAGACTTGTGGGATATGAAGTGTAAACTCCCCATAAGTATTTAAATTCAGACATAATGGGCCAATCGATAGGTCAATCCTTCTCTTTATTGATAGTATCTGGGAAGATCTTCTCAAACAGGAGTCAAGCACGAGGCCGTGTGGAGGCATTGGACTAAGGAGATAACCCTCTGATTCCTTGTCAAAACATAAACCAAGGTTTTTACGCATCTAGGGATTCTGTCCTAGACAGAGTTTTGGGCTCAGCTACCCTTCCCATGCATATGAATCAGGCTCGTGACTGTTGCCCCAGACTATTGGTATAGTTAAGGTAGCCTCTAGTCTCTTGACATCTGGGGTTCATACATAGGTAAACCGAAAGGCTATTTCTGGTTCACCTTGGACGGGCTTGGAAGGTAACCCTTGTTGAAAGTGTAGGAGAGCGGTGGGTGATTCCTCCGCTTGTGCCTAAGAACCTCTTCAAGGACGCCAAGAAACTATCTTTTAGATTTCTTCAGGAAAGCATATCTTTTACCCTTTCTGACTGTTGAGACTTTAGGAATTTTCATAGTGATTTCTCTGTGATTTGTCTATGTTTAGCCGATCTTAGGGTTTGAAAAGTCAAATTTACAATCGTGGAGGACCAACCTATCAGAAGGTCACGAAGGTTGCAAAAACTTCCTCCTCTTATCACATTGGAACCTCCACCTCCCCCTCAAAGGCGAATATTGAACACAGACGATTCTTTTGAACCGATAGGAGTTAGCGAAGTTCCAGGTGAACCAAGGACTTAGGGAAAACCATCTTAATTTAAACACAGTTGAGATAGAAAACTTGCAAGCTGACGAGTTTGCAAGGAATTTTAATACACCTCTAACTGACTTAAATGATCCTGTGATTGTTCAGGTTCGTCCTTTTGATCCACCCACGATTGGTGTCCCTGTGGGAAAGATAATGTCTACTGTAGGAGAAATTTCTTTTACCTTCACCTCAGCCACTTCTGCTGAAGGGGTGCTACCTCCCCCGGTTAGTACCCCTAGAACAAATGTACCTACTACGCCCTTAACTCTAGTGAGCTGAGTGGTTCAACCATCGGCTCCCACAAGTCTAGCAGGTGCTTTTGGTGGAATTGTCACTAGGATTCCTAGTGTACCTACTGTACCTACTTCCTTCGCACACACTGCCTAGAGTGATCCTATAGGATCCTTAGCTTTTGTCCAAGGATTTCCTTGGAATGGGTGGCACATTGCCCCATCCACTCCATACATAGGCCCATCACCCTCTTATGTAGGGGTGCAGTTTGGATACACTAACCCTTATTCTCAAGGTTTCCAAACTTCGGTTTCTACTCCGTTAACGAGCTCTCCCTTTTGTCTTTTTAGCGGAGGGATACCTGCTCCTGTATTTCAAACCCTAGTTTTGACTGGGCCATCCAGAACCTCTTATACTACACCTTACACAAACAATCCTGTGGCTTATGGATGGAACCATTTTCAAAGAAACCCATCCACTTCACAACCAGTAGCAGGGGGAAACCCCACCTTCACATATGGGAACATGGGGGTAGGTCCCTCTAATCCCCAAACTGGTACTTTTAGTACTTTGGTTAGACCTAATATTCCTTTCCTGGAAATGTTAAACTTGCCAGGTTTGTCTAAACTGATGAATGACTGGGTGAGGCATGATCCCTCCTAGCCACTTGGCCCTACCAGGTTTCCCTTAGACATCCTAAAATTCGAAGGCAAAGTTGGTGAAGATCCTACGGCTCATGCCACCACTTTTCATTTATGGTGCTCTTCCAACTCACTGAATGAAGATTTAGTTTGGTTGAGGCTGTTCCAAAGAACCTTAACGAGTATTGCAGCAAAATGGTACATTGAGTTGCGTTCTGCTACGTTTAGTAGTTTTTGGGACTTGGATAATGCTTTCCTTAGTCACTTCCAACTTCCCGTCCGATATGATTTCAGAACAGACTTGTTGTCTACCTTTCGGTAGAACAAGGCCATCCATATCTCGAATCACATCCAAGAGTGGGGAGGCGGAAGAGCCTTATTAAAGCCACTATGCCTCCTAAGCTCTTATTAGAATGGTTCCTTAAATCCCTATTGCCTTATATATCTAAGGACATATCTACTTCAGGAGTGATGAATGAGGAAGAAGCTATCCTTAGGGCCCAACAACTAGATTTGATATATTCTCAGTATGGGATCTTATATGAGATTATCCCTGAGGCATCGAGGCCAACACATGACACAGAGAAACCTAAGCCTGGAACCCATGCCGATGGTGTGGTTGGTTCTGTTAATTCTCCCACTGTAGAATCTTTGGCCAAATAGATCCATCAGTTGTTTTTCAAACATTCTATGGTGGAGTCAACAAAGGATACCCCCTCACCCCAAAATGCAAATATTTTTGCACAAACCTCTCAGAAGGGAAATCAACAGCCTGGTGGGAAAATGAAGAGAGGAAAGAAAGGGGAGGGAAATCAAAACAAGCAAAAACCCGCAAACAATGCTGATGGGGGAAAGAAAGAAAAGAAGAAGGTGAAATCCCCATGTGAGTTGTGCCATGAATATCACCTCACCCATTTTTGTCTCCTTATGGAACAATCTTAGAAGCTGTTAAAAGCTCAACAACCGACTGTCCTGAAAGATCCTTTTCCCCAAGGACAAAATTCTGCTTCAGCTTTGAATGTAGTAGGGGGCACTCCAAATGCCCTTGACCCCAATTATATCAACATGGTTCAATCTCAAACTTTACTACAGACCAGGAATAATAACTATGAAAAAGAGACCTCGGATAAGGGTAAGTCCATAGGTGAAACTTCTAACCCTCTCACAATTGAGAAACGTGCCAAAATTATGCCCAAGATACCTAAAGGTTTCTTTAAGAAGACTTTGCATAATCCTAATGCTAGGGCTGCAGCAAACTACTCCTTAGTTGAAGACTTAGCCCAGACACCTTGTGCAATGTCGGCTTTAGAGGTGTTACAGAGTTGTCCCACCCAGCGGGATGCACTCTTAGTATCCCTAGGCAGTATGGACTCATCAAGTCTCATGGAAAAATTTGATTTGTCTGATGTCAAAATTTGCCTACCATATCATGTAGCCTTATCGATAGATGTCATCCATGGTGGAAAGACCATTGGAAGGGTAGTTGTCCATGAGGGTGCTTCTACATGTGTTATGTCCTTGTCATGTTGGAAAGCTCTTGGATCCCCAGAGCTGGTCCCATCAAACACCCTGCTTACTGCTTTCAATAGAAGGTCATTCCGTTCGCATGGTATCCTATTGGTTTTTGAAATTAATATGGAAGGGAATGCGGTGTCTATTGAGGTGGAGGTGATTGATGCACCTTTGGACTATAATTTTCTCTTGGGAAGAAGCTGGACTTATGCCATGTCTGCTATTGCATCGACCGTCTTTCAGGTGGTAGCATTTCCACACGAAGGGAAGTTGGTTACTGTTGACCAACTCAATTTTACTGGAAAATACCACATGGAATCTAATGAGTCCATTGTGCCATTGGTTAATCAGGTCAAACCTGCTTCAGAGAGATTAGGGGCTGGAATGTACGCATCATTGATGGGCACATTTGATCTTCCAGCTCCTATTAATTATATAGGTTCTACTAGTGTGGGGAAGTCCATAGCCATGGTTGTTGATATGGCTGATCCTTGGGTTCTGCCTTTCCACCTTGAACTTGAAGTACCCTTATCGGCAGTGAAAGTGGCTTACCAATATCGCTATTGATCCCATTTCGGTCCCCCTCACAATCTTAGAGGAACTGGAAGAAGTCTATCTGCCTACTTCGGCAAAAAACGCTTTGCATTCTACATATTGTTTAGATATGGTTTTACCTTCTAATGAAGCCATTTTGGAATCCATGTGCAGATGAGGTAAGATCTGTGAATATCTTCACCATCGATCCTATTTTCTTCCATAGTTAAGCAGGATAGAGAATCAAGAGTTTCATATGAGGCTGGCAGATGATGTCAATATGTCCGTTAATCCCTTACCAAGGGAAGGAATGTATGCTGAGGGGAATATGGAAAATATTTCTGCTACCATCCCTATCAACATCTCTGTAAATCCTGACATTGTGGAAAATATACATATCGGCGCAAACTACTCTCCATAGGAGATTGCGATCTATACGACCTTGTTTAAGGAATTTCGTGACGTTTTTTCCTGGTCATATGAGGATATTTCAGGCATTGATCCATCTATAGTTGAGCATGAGATCCGAACATACCCTAATGCTAAACCTATTCAGAAAAAGCTGAGACCTGTTAACCCGTGTAAAGCGGCAGCATTGAAGGATGAAGTGGAAAAACTGCTAAAATCCGTTTTTATTTATCCCATAGCTTTGACGGAATGGGTATCCAACCTTGTTCCTATTGATAAAAAGTAAGGGACCATACACGTCTGTACTGAATTTAGAGATTTAAACAAAGATTTTCCTAAGGACAACTATCCCACGCCATTTATAGATCAAATTATTGATGCTTACGTGGGAAGTGAAGTTTTTTCATTTATGGATGGTTTCTCCGGATATAATCAAATTCAAATTAAACTGGAAGACCAACATAAAACAGCTTTCATTTGTCGTTGGGGTACCTTCACGTACAAGAAAATGCCCTTTGGATTGAAAAATGTTGGGGCAACCTTTCAGCAGGCAATGAATTTTTCCTTTCATGATTTTAAAGCCATTGTCGAACCTTACCTTCATGATCTGCCTACACATTCTCGTAAGAGGATCGATCATGCAAATCACTTGCGTTTGATTTTTGAACGATGCAGATACTATTAAATTCGCTCGAATCAACACAAGTGTTTGTTCTATGTCGAGTCAGGGAGATTGCTTGGATTCATTGTTTCTAACAGAGGAATTCAGATGGATCCATTAAATGTTGAGGCCATTGTAAATCTGCCTCCTCCTCGTTCTATCAGGCAACTTCAAATCCTGTAGGGCAATTCCAATTTTCTTCGAGATTTCATTGTAAATTAAGCCAAGATTACTAAATGTTTCATGTGCCTGTTAAAATAGGACACCCTATTTGTATGGGATGAAACCACACAACTCACATTCGAGGCATTGAAAAAATATTTGTTGTCGGCAACATTACTGTGTCTGCCAGATTACTCTAGGGATTTTATATTATATCTAGCCGCGTCTGAGTCGACCATAGGGGTAGTCCTAGTCCAGGAGGACGATAAGCTCCAAGAGCATGTCATTTACTATCTTAGCCGTGCTTTAGCCAGACCTGAACTAAGGTACTCTCATGTCGAGAAGTTGGCCTTAGCAACTGTTTATGTTGTTCAGAGGTTACGTCACTACATCTTACTAAGGACTACGATGGTAGTAGCAGATGTTAATCATTTTCAATATGTTTTGTCCCGATGGATAGTTGGAGGCAAATTCAACAAATGGATAGTCATTCTCGAAGAGTTTGACTTGGATTTTCAATCAGCCAAATCCAAAAAATCCTTAGTTTTTGCTGAGCTTATTGCAGAATTTCTAGTAGAAGAGGATGTAGCTATTGAAGAAGACTCATTCCCAGATGAGCACATATTTTTGATTTCCACCTCTGACCCCTAGTATGGAGATATACTTATCTATCTCTAGAATTTGAAGTATCCTCTAGATTTCTCGTGGGAAGAACAACATAAAATACGCCTACATCCCAAGAAATACCTCATCACAGGAGATACTTTATACCGTAAGGGGGTAGATTCCGTTTTGCGTCGATTCCTTACCCACGAGGAAGTGGATGTTGTCCTAAATGATGCTCATAGTGGAGTGTGTGGGGGTCATTTATCTAGGTTAGAAATGGCCCAAAGGATATTACATGTTGATTATTTCTAGCCCACAGTCTTTAAAGATTGCATGGAAGTAGTGAAGCGCTGTCATCCTTGTCAGCTTTACACCAGAAAAATGCGGTCACATCCCGCTTCATTATTTCCGTCATCTAGGTGGGCCCCTTCATGAAGTGGGGGATTGATTACGTGATGTGTAACCTAGCCTTGACTGGGGGGCACAAATATATCATTGTCGCTGTGGACTATTTTATGAAATGGGCAGAGGAAATGCCCACCTTTAAAGCTGACGGGGAAACTGCAGCTTTTTTCATGTTCAATCAAATTATTGCATGATTCGGTATACCTAAAGTGATTGTCCTGACCATGGAATTCATTTCCAAAATAGCATGATGAATGAATTGACCACTATGCTAGGATTTAGACAAGAACATTGATCTTTGTTCTATCCTCAAGCAAACGGTCTGGTCAATGCTATTAATAAAACTTTTAAGATTTTCCTCAAACGTACTATTAATACATCCTGTTCCAACTGGAATATCATGCTATATCCTGCACTTTGTGCATATCGTACTAATATAAAAAATACTACATGGTTTTCACCTTTCCAACTCGTTCATGGAGTGGAAGTTGTTACCCTGATTGAATGTGAAATCCCGTCTTTAAGAATTGTTATTCATGTGTTACCTGATATGAATGAGCTTGAAAAATGTCTATTACATTTAGAACACCTTGATGAACATCGTAGAGATGTGCTGACAGCAAACCAAGCTCATAAAAATAGGGTCAAAATCCAATATGATAAATCGGTCAAGCCTCGAATTTTCTCTGAGGGGGAACTTGTTTTGCTCTAGGACCAAGACAAAGAACCCCTGGGGGAAGGAAAGTTCAGGTCTATGTGGTTAGGACCTTATATCGTGTTGAAAGTGTTAAAGAAGGGCGCATATGAATTGATATATTTCAATGGGAATAAGCTGGTTGAGCCTAGAAATGGGCTCTACCTAAAAAAGTACTATGCTTAGGCTTAGCACTTTTTCTTGTATTTTATTGTATGTATTTTTATGTACACTAGTTCGTCGATTTGTGTTTTTTATACCATATGCTGGTTTTTCCAGATGTCTTCCGAGAGGTTCATAGGTTTCGCTGATGGCACCAGTCACCACACTTGTAATTTAGCTTCGGTTGCATGGGTCATTTATTCACCCTCAGGACAATTAGTTGCCTCAGGAGGTGCTTGCTTAGGTCCTGCTTCCAATAATGTGGATGAATATAGGGATGTCATTGAGCTTCTATGGGATGCTTTGTCACGTGATATCACTCAGCTGGAAGTCCGACTGGACTCTCAACTAGTGGTTTCCCAACTCAATCGGGCTTATCAGGTGCGGAACCATATTATATTGCATCAGTTTATGCAAGTCAGGTTATTGGAAAGAAATTTTGAGTTCATTACATTCAATCATATTCCAAGGAATCAAAATTCATTAATTGATGCATACACTAATTACATCTTGGATTGGCATTTAACACATTTTACATGAAAGTATACAACAAACACATAAAAAACATTTGTAAATAAACCGGTAATATATATGTGTGTGTGTGTGTGTGTGTGTGTGAATATCTGTCCATATAGATAGGTCAAGTCTCTGATCCTTAGATCCAGTCATAACTGTATAATATACAAAAATATATGCAAAATATGGATCAAAATCCATCAAATGCTCCTATATCTAAGCTGGACCACCCTGGTCCCCCTGGTCACCCTGTACTCTGGCTTCTTCATCCTCCTTGGCTTCAGCAACCTCAAAAACATCTATATTTACCGATACTGCTCTGGCTACTCGCCTCAGAAGGTGTATCCAGACAGGTGGTACACCAACCACTAGCTCCTGCATGATGGATAGGATGTGCTCAATCTGTAAGGTAGGTACTCTCTGGGTAAGCCTGGACAGCTTCCCCTCAAGAAACCTAATCAAACCTTGGTCTTCTCCCAAGACAGGACGCACATACATGCGTGGATACCCTTCAGGGAAAACTGGTCCAATATCTACATTTTGACATTTAAAAAGGATTAGAACTCTTATACATATGTATATATCTCTATATTTAAAATTCATAAAAATTTGAAAATTTGAAAATAAAAATTACCTAACTCTCCCCATGCTCCTCTTGGAGGGAGGGAAAGGTCAGTATCACCACGGAAATCCATTCCAGCATATGGAAGCTACTCCAAATCTAGCAACTGTCGCTCCCACCAAAAGTAGAAGTCATCATCATAGACACTCTGCACCGATCCACCACCTCCCTGGCGGAGGAAAATATCTCCCCACCTACTCAGCCTAAGCTGACGAGGAGAATGAACCGGTAGTGGCACTGCAAGACTCAATCCCAGCACTCTCTCAAATAAGAAGGCTACTAGTATGCTGGAATAACCAAAAATTTTCCTCCTTCCTCTTTTGCAGTCAGAGAGCTGTTTTCTTATTATCAGGATCACTCCGGAGCACCAGTCATATAGGTCTCCCTGCATACATTCTACTACTAGTCTCATCTAGTTCTGAGTTGAAAAGGTGAAGTGATGATGACCCTACAACCCTCACTATAGTGCTTGCCAACACCTATAAAGGAAAGTTGTGAATGTGAACAATAGGGATGCATCTACCCCTCTTTTGCGTGCCTGGCTCGCAGTATATATCAATATAGTTCTATACACTTAGAGGGTCACCACCTATTTCGGTGCCTTCCAAATTCATCGGAGCTCCCCATCATGATAAACCAACAATAAAATAGACATCCTCAGAAGTAATCTCCAAAGACTCACCTTGAAGGTCAAACATGCCCAAATCATGATCCTAATAATTTATCAAGAACTCCAAGAGGCGGACATTGGCCTGCATGGGTGAGGTACATAAAAACTTCAATAACCCACTTTGACATAAAACATTCACTATGGGGGTATCTTGAAGAGATTCTTGGTCCATGTCTTCATGTTCTTTCTCCCCCCACTCAAGCACCATATTTCAATCTAATAACCAAGCAATTGCCAACCATCAGATTCATACAAAATTTGAAATTTTTGACCCTACATATTCTTTTTTCACCTCGCGCAGCGTACGCGACTGTATTTTAAGGAAAGCCGCATACTGTACATGACTGTCTTTCAGGAAACTCACGTATAGAATGCATGTACGTGGCTTTTAATATACTAAACCTGCGTACACATCGTTGCTTTTTTGAAGGTGTTTAAAAACATGAAATTAGGGCTCAATTTTGACAATTTCTTGGATTAAATGAAAGAGCATGGAGTGTAGTTTTACCTGAGACTTGTGGATTTGGAAATGGTCCATTGGATCATCCACATAGAGCAATCAAAGGTAGAGGTGAAAAATTGTCTCTTTTGGTTAAAAGATCAAATGGTGAGTTTTTATTTATGTTTTGAACTATTTATAGAAAATTTATTTTTGAAGTGGGTTTTTCCCTATAGTTCATAATTTTTTAAAACTAATACCATATCTTTTCTTTCATGTGATAGGTTTATCATCATTTTTAAAGGTGTTTTTGCTCATATAGGATGGTTTTTTTTCATTTCACATGCATTCTGCATTTATACCTACTCCATCTAAAACCTAGCATTAACATTTTGACCATGGACTATGGTATTTTTAACCATTAGCTTCTTGTCTTTACCATTGTTCTTCAATGGATAGGGCTTCCCTCCCATGAGTATCCTCATTTAGAACCTATTTTTTCTTTCGATACTCATGTTGCAGTTGTCTTAGGTTCAAGGGAATCTTTTTAGCTATTTTCCATGCCAAATTGAGCCTCATTTTGGTCTCTTTTTACAAGCTATCCCTTTATAGGACTCCCCGCCCTTATGGAGTTTCTTTAGGCCTAGGTCTAAGTCCTTAAAACAGACTTGAATGCCAAGTAAAATTGTCCGTTCAAGCTCGTTAAGAATACATGAATGGGCATCCACATTGGTGGTAGGTTATCTCTTTCTCGGACCATGTGGAATAATATGAGAAAGGATCACTCTGTTTCTATGGAATTGAGAAGAGTATTCTCAGGTACAGGTTTATCACTTTTCTGGACCTGAGGGACTAAACTTACAAAAAAGTAACTCCCGGTATGAGCTTAGTTTTCTCTTTTTCATGCTCTGGACCTAAAAATGAAAAAGATTCTGAGTGTACTTTGTGTCTTTGTCATGCTCGTTAAACATCAAGAACAAATCATCGAGTTTATTGTTGTAAGCCCCATTTCTTGTAGTCAAATGGATCTTTCTGAGTGATCTTGCTTTACTTCACACTCATAAAACTCAAGCTATATGCTGCTCTCGAAGGAGAGTTGGGTAGGTGGTAATTTAACCTTTTCAGACCTCCCTGACTAATTACGAAAAAGGTTCACCTTTTCTTCTATGGAAGTTAAGAGAGTTCTTTTGTGGTATGTTTTATACTTTTCCGGCCGTAGGAGTCTGAATGAAAAAGGACACCATTGGAGTCTTATTTAGAGTTTTTAGAATCTCTAAATATGAAAACACCGAGTGTGAGCATGTACTAGTTCAAGCTCATAAAATCCACGAATCAGTGACACTATCAAGCATTATCCCCTCTTCTCTTCAAGCTTGTCAAAAAATGAAGTGAGATCCGAGTTGACTTTCTTGGACTCCTTAAAATTTAATAGGGAAGGTAAGGAAGAATTTTTCTTTTGGTTCTCAGTTAGTGGAAGCATGTCATCCTTGAACATAGCACTCTCCATTTTTTCCAATACTCATGTCTTAGTATTCACTTTTAGTTCAGCTATTACTTCGAGTTTCTTATTCCTCCTCTTGTCAGTTCTACCTGGGGAATCTGATCATGTCTCCTACATGATAGATAAGTCTAGTTGTACTATCTATAAAGTTAAAAGTTTCCTTGGGTCATAACTATGTCGTGCTCACTGTTCAAGGACTTAACCCTGTGTCTGATCTATATACTGATTCCATCATTGTCGTATCTATTACTACTTGTGTCTTCCTTCCTTTTCCTAGTTCCTAGTCACTCTTGTAATCCATTGGAGGATATATTGCCTTCCTTATCACAATATGGTTCCGCATCAACACTTCCTGATGATGAAGACCTAGAGTTTTGATGATCGTACCTTAGGTTTCACTTTCATTATTGGTGAATTCCTTTGCTTCAGTTGTCGATTATCACCTATTGATTGACAATCTGTTGAATCCGCTCCATGTTCGACTTCAATAACATCT
>LPNX010246234.1:24986-85963 GCA_001517045.1 Pseudotsuga menziesii
GGAATCTTTATGAATACCTTAGTTTCACATCCATGGACTAAGTTGCGCAAGATTATGTTGTGGTTACTTACACAACTTCCATATCTTTGAAGATTCATCATTATTGTATATTGTGGCTTCGATCCACCTTTGCAATAAATGTGGTCTTGTACCCGTACTATATGATATACTCAAATATTGTAAAGGAGCTAGTGTTCCAGTATATTGAACCTAGCATCCTCGGATATGACTTTGTATATGACATTATTATGTATTTGTTTCAGGTACTACCTCTGCTCCATTGGACCTATGAGTTCTCCAAAGATAATGATTATAATGTATTTCAGCCAGTGCTTCCCTTTGACCTCACACATTAGGGGGCATTTGTTATCAACCCAAATGGCACTTCTCTGTCCGAGTGCTGACAATTCCTTATGTTGGTACAAAAAAGGACATTTTAGGATTGAAGTTTGACAAAACACTATAGATGGGCATGACATGAGATGCATTTACCTTTCAACCAGCTTGCTACATTATTTTTCTGTGTGTATTGGCATACGTGACTATCTCCATTGAAACTCGCGTACATACACGACTATTCTCGTCGACAACTCACATACTGTATGTGACTATCTGCATTACAACCCGCGTACAGATCTATATGTGGGTTTCCTTTAAGAGACTCATGTGTCATACGTGATTTTCCTATATCAATAGTCGCGTACACCTCCATTCGACATTAAAAAATATAAATCACGATTAATGGATATTAGTTGATCCCTAATCATTAACCATCTAAACTGTCTCAACCTCCTCAACCTTCGAAACTACTCTAATTCCCAAAGTATAAATAGAGGCCTTGGGGAGGGCATTAATCAATGAATTTTGGAGAGCAAAGGTATGTTGGTGGTATATCTTCAGAAGTCTTGGAGCAACAGAAATTAGAGTCCTTTGGTTGCAGAGGAGTCCTTGTCTCAGGCATTGGGTTGTACACTTATCTCATTCACTAATTGTTAATAAAGATATTTTTTCTTCCAATATTGTGTTGAGTCTCTTTCATGTATTAGGTTTTGATGAATATATTTGATTAAGCACTATATATGTTGTTTATCTAACCTATTATATATACATGTATAAGATTGTACTTGGAGAATTTTCTCTTTGCAGGTGAAGGAGGTGCATCCCTGAAAGCTTTGGAGAGAAGCAGAGCAGAAGAAGATAAAGCTTGGATCAACCATCGGTAATCAGGTGCATCCAATATTTCTTCCTATTTCCTTTCTATACTTAGGTAAGGCTAATTGTCTGCAAGTTTTAGAAGTAAGTTAGTAACCCAAGACCCTAGGTTATAAGGGTGTTTATTCTTGAACAACACCAACTACATATTTTAGGGGCATGAAGGAAACCATGTTTTTATATGTGCCATTAAATCAATAGATGTAGGGAAAGAGTTGCTTATTAGTTACAATTTGAATCAAGTAGATACAAACACAGTTACTATAGGAGTGGTACATCTAATAATTTACCCAACCTTTTATTAATTAATTTAACATTTTAAGAATTTTTTGCTAGTCCATTGTTAAAATTTTGTTAAAATTTTCTATATTTATTTCACAAGGTAGTGATCGGGGCATCTCCCAAATAGCTGGTTAGAGGAGTACAACTTCCTCAAGGTAGTAGGTATACATCTTTGTAATAGTACAAATATAATTTGAAATACGAGTTTTTTTGCTGTGTTTTTTCATGAGTTTATTCGTTTGGTTTATATAATATTATTTGTATATTTGTTGTAGAGTGTTGACCAGGGAAACCACCCGGATGTTGATCATACTACAATAGCCTCAGGGAAACATGTATACCTGATTGTAATTGTACAATTTAAATACGTCAAAATGTTTTATTATGTTGATTCCGTGAGTATTTTGGTTTTGGTTGGATAATTGTTTCTATATTTTTTAAGTAGGGTGTTGTAATGGAAATCTCCCTAGAATATGTAGAAGATACCATACCTTCCTCTAGGAAGTAGGTATACATTGATGCAATTGTATAAATTTAATATGAACAATTGTTTTGTTTTTGTTGTTGTGTTTTTTCATGAGTATATTCAATTCATTTAGATATTGTTATCTATATACTTGTTTTAGATTGTTGATTGAGGAAACCACCGGTTTGTTGATCAAACAACAACAACCTCGGGGAAATAGATATACCTAATTGTAATTGTACAATTTAAATATGTCAAGATATTTTCTTGTTATGTTGTTACCATGAGTATTTTGGTTTCGTTTAGATAATTTTTCTATGTTTTTGATGCAGGGTGTTGTAAGGGGAACCTCCCTATTAGTAGATCAGAGAAGTCCCCCTATAACCATTAATCCGATGAGTACAAGATCCTCGAGGAAACATTTATAACTCATTGGAATTCTAAAAATATAATATGGAGCGTAATGTTTTTTAATGTATTTTTCGTTTGCATATTGGTTTCATTCTAATAATATTTTCTACTTCTTTTTGGCAGGCGAATGATCGGGGAAAGTTCCCAATCATGGATTAGACAATGCCAACATCGAGGCATCAGGTAAACCTAATTGTAATTTTATGAATCTATCATGATTGCTATGTTTTGTTACTATAAATTTTTCCTCGGTCTATTTCTTTCACATCAATAATGTTTTATATACTTTTTTTGCAGACCACTAATTCGATGTATGAACTAGTGATGCAGGAGCATCCTGCTCTGCATTCAAATTTCAAGCTCAATGTTTGATCAAACCTAGAAGGGGTCTTCAATTATGAATTCATGGTCTTTAAACCATCACATTGTAAATAAACCTATGGAAAATATGTGATTCTACATGATGGTGAGTCATTTAGGTGAATTGATGAGTGATGTAACAAAGCCCTATCTAATGGAAGTGAGTCATAGAGTTAGATTTGGAAGATTGATGTAATTAGAAAGTGTTAGCAATAGCTTAGGAAATGGTTTAGAGATTTAATATATCGATAGGTTGTTTAGGAGAATTATGTGGATAAGTATTTTTGTGTATAAATATCTAAGCCTACAAGGCATGAGAATATAGAATAAGACAGAGATAGAATAGAAGAAAAGAATAGATAAGAGTAGTAGCCAAAGAAAAGTAAATCTGGCTAAAGCAAGGCTAATTAAATATGTATCAGGCCTAAGGACATCAGAACGTAGGTTTCTAAGACAAGTTTGTATGTATAGTTTCATTGGGTGAATGAAAAAGCCTATTCAGCATAATCTCTCTTTGAAATTTATAACTCTGTATTAATGTGTAATTTCATGAATTGAATTTATGTTTGATCCTCTGTTAATGATTGATAAGCCTGAGTGTGAATCAGCTATTTTGAGAGGGAGATAAATAGAGATTGATAGATCGATTCTTTGATCAATCAAATGAGAGTTAGGTAAATAATCAATTGAGATTTCATGAACGAATACCCATGTTGCATTTTATGGAGTGATGATCGATTACTATAAGGATCGATGGTAAACAAGGCTTAAGTACATGCCTATGTGGAAGGCTGAGATCGTGGTAGAACCAGATCCATGTCTATAGAGGAGTTTTACAATTGGGGGTTGCACCCAAGATACTACTAAACTGATCGTCCATACGATTGTGGATTGTGTGGTAGAGATATGAAGGTACCCAAGATCAATGACCAAGAACAAATTTGTCAAATTAAATAGCATGGAGGATAGAATGGTAGTTGGGTTTCGAAATTGAAAAATAATTGCCACGAAGGAGATCGAGATCAACTGACGAGGTTGATCCCTGAAGTAGATCAACGGTTTTAGTAGTTCTGCTGGGAGAACTTGTGTGGATTTTGTAAATATAAATGGATGTATAATTTCTATCAAATCCATTTCACTTTGTTTTGAAGTCCATTGTCGATTTGACTGGATCCATATATTATGGTCATCATTAATTCTGCTGATCCAACTAGCAAGGTGGTTAAGAATAGAAGCTGGAAGCGGAATTTCATTTAAATATGCTTTACATAATTTGGAGTTCATCATTTATTTGGGTGGATCAAGATCCAACTATTTTGAAGGATCCCATCGTTAAACTAGAGAGGTGATTAAAACAAAATGTTGAACCAAATTTTTTTATGAGATCCATTTCATCACCGTTTGAATTCTTGCTCTTCGTTGAGCGCTTCCTCGTACATTGGTCGGGTTGGATAGGTTTAGTGGTTTGACTAAGGTTAGAACTGACTAAATCATTTGATAGTACAGCTAAATATTGTTACAAGGGAGCATGGCATTGGAGTGGTATCAGAGCGCAATTATCTCTTCGAATGAGAGAATGGTATTTTGATTTGTTATGATTATAACTAACTGTGGAGAAATACTTGCAGACAAAGAGTGTGTGGTAAAAATTTGATGATTAGCCACAGGACATTGCATAATATATCCTTGAAAGGATTTGATAAGTACAAGCATCGATTTATGATGCATATAAAGAGTATTGAGTCAAGCTACTCTTGAGCAATTGAAGAAAGAAAAGGTAAAAAATTTATGGAAATTATTATTGAATTTGAAGATAGATAATTGTGAGTGTGTTACGCTCAGTCTTGTGCAAGGGATCATAGCAGATATTTGAGAGGAGGAGTATAGGCTCTGCAGTAGGAGAAATTGCAGACAGTAGCTATAAACCAGAGAAGAGAAAGAAAAGTGCAGATAAAAAAGATTAGGAAGAGGATATTTGAAGACAATAGGTATCTTGGATAATTGTAAGAGACCAAGTTTATTCCAGAAGAAGATATTTTGAAGATAGTAGTGGAGATACTTTTAGCCAACTACACAAGTGAAAAGTCTGAAGGTATGGACTGTTTGATGTTTGTATTTTAACTCTAGTTATATGAATCTATTAGGAAATATTTGACAGCAGCAAATACCAGATAATTTCTTCAGAAGAGGAAAGAGGAAGTGGTGGTAGAACCTGAGAAATCCATGTTCTCAAAGGAGGATTGGACCTGCAGAAGCCAAGAAGAAAAAAAGGATATGCTCAAAAGGTTCTATTGAGAGGACCAGGGATACCAAAAGGACAAGCTCAAGGGGAGATATCTTGTTGAGGTACTTAATAAATGTATGGATACTTGCTAGAGGTGAAGGTTTAGCTAAAGTCCACCAGTGAACATGATGAAGTTCACAAAACAGGAGAAGGATACATAAACAATGACTACTGAAGGTCATTGCAGGGGTTCAGTGAAAATCCACAGTATAAGAAAGAAGAAAGAGAGTCGAGAAGAATGTAACAAATAATTTATAGAGTTAGCAAGAGAAAGTTTGTGCTTTGAGAAGCATATGCAAGCTGTTGAAGAAGAGAACCAGAGGTATGGTTGTGTCATGAAAAGGGAGGTAAGATGCCATTCACTACAGGTGAAGCTACAACAAAATATGTTTGTTGGATTGAAGAAATAACTTATAAGAGCTGATTCTGAGATGGAGGTTTCATATTGTGAACCTAAACAAGTTCCTTTTCCTAGAGAATATGATGAAACGAAGATTGGAGATGATTTTGTGAACACTTTGATAAGTTCAAAACTCCCTGCAGAGGATCTGGTGGAGACTACAGATGAAGAGTCTGATGTTTTTAAATCTAATGATTTGTGTGTGAATGTAGGTTATAAAAAACACTTAGATGATGTGTTTATGCAGGTTGATGAAGAAATGAAGCGTATGATGGATGCTCTGAAAAACAAGACCAAAACTAGAGCATTGATAGAGGAAGATGTTCACTATTGTGAACCAGAATATGGAACTATCTTTGAAGATGATGGTGTATACAAGAGACTAGATGAAAGTCTCATGGAATCTTGGGAGAGTTCAGATCAGCAAAAGGGTGTGCTGATAAAATAATTAATTGAAGATAATCTAAATATGAAGGAAGAAAAATAAATGTGTAAAAGCATTTCTACATGGAAAAGTCATAATTACATTCTAATGAAGGAAAAAGTTGAAGAGTCACCTTGGACTGCCAATAAGTCTGAAGAAAAAGAAGATATAAAAACACAACATGATTATGTTGTAAGAGATGATATGTTATCCTATGAATATTGTATGCATCATGTATATTAGAATATTGGAGAAATGGATGATAGTGAATGTTTAATGTTATGTTCAAGACAACACAAGGAAAGGATGCTTGAGGAAATATCAACATGGACTTTAGAGTCTCATGTTTTTAAAACTGATTATTAGTGTATGTTTGCAGGTATTGAAGGAAGTGAAGATAGACAGAGAAATAAATCTGTCGTGATACAAGAAGACATATTATTGTCTCAAGAAGGTACTCAGTACCTAGAAGAAATTGTTGTTGCAGAGTTTGCTAATGAAGACAAAGAGGATCCTTCTAACCTCATAAAATATGATGAAGAGTTAGAAATGTAAGAATATTGGTTGATCAATCCAAGGATTCATAAAGATGTTTGCTAGATGCATGCAAGGATGGAAATGTTGAATTACGACATTGAAGAAGAGAAGATGAGAAGTCAATACATTGAATTGTATTATAATGATATGATTTTGTTACAACAATCAAGAGAAGTGGAATACAGACATAAATTTGTGAATCATATTGGAATAAATTATAGTTGGGGTATGATTGCAGATGAGAGGATATATCTTGAGGATATATGGATAGATAAAGTGATGACCATTGGCAAAAAGACAAAAGACAAGCAAGGTAAGAAGATGCACTAGGCAAAGGATAGGTTGGACATGGAAATTGAAGAACCAAGGATGTTTATGGTGAAGGTGTCTCAGAGAAGGAATGAGGAAAGAATGAATATTTTATTCAATAAAGAAAGGAAACAAAGAAGCAGGAGAGGAAAAATGACAGAAGAAGATTCTAAAAGGAAATCTAGTGGAGCATTGCAATAGAAAATTTGGAAACCAGGAGAAATGAAGATGACAAAGACATAATGACATGATGAGATGGATGATCAACTATAGAACAAAGTTTGGGATCTAGGAATACTAAAGATGGAAGTTTATGACTGGGTGGTCATATTTCTTTCTTCCCAGGGAGTCTGATGCAGGAGAATCCTACTCTCCATTCAAATTTGAAGCTCAATGTTGATCAGACCAAGAATGGGTCTTCAATTCTAAATTGGTGGTGTTGGAACCATCACATTGTAAATAAACCTATGTAAGATATGTGATTCTAGATGATGGTGAGTCATTTATATGAATGGATGGGTCATGTAACAAATCTATATCTAATGGAAATGAGTTATAGAGTTAGATTTGGAAGCTAGCTGTAATTAGAATTTGTTAGCAGTAACTTAGGAAATGGTTGATAGATTTAAGATCTCGATAGGATCTTTAAGAGAATTATGTGTATAAGTATTTCTCTGTATAAATATGTAATCCTACGAGGGATGAGGAGATAGAAAAAGAAAGAGATATAATAGGAGAATAGAATAGATAAGAGTAGTAGCCATAACAGAGTAAATCTGGCTCAAGCAAGGCCAATTAAAGATGTATCAGGCCTAAGGAGACCAGAACGCAGGTTCTGAGAACAGTTTGTATGTATAGTTTCATTGGGTGAATGAAAAATCCTATTTCAGCATAATCTTTGTGTGAAATTTATAACTCTTCCTGAATGTGTAATTTCATGAATTGAATATTTTTTAATCCTTTATTAATGATTGATAGTTCTAGGTGTGAATTAGCGCTTCTTTGAGGGAGATAAACAGATATCGATTTATCTATTCTCTGATCAATCAAATGAGAGTTTGGTGAATAATCAATTGAGATTTCATGAATGAATAAACATGTTGCAATTTATGGAGCAACGACCGATCACTGTAAGGATCGATGGTAAACAAGGATTAAGTATGTGCCTATGTGGAAGTTTGAGATCATAGTAGAACCATATCTATGGCTGCAGAGGAGTTTAACAATTAGTAGTTGCACCCAAGATACTACCTAATTGATCATCCATATGATTGTGGAGTTTGTGGTGGAGATCTGAAGGTACTGAAGATCAACGACCAAGAACTAATTTTGCAAATGAAATAACATGGAGGAGAAAATGGGAGTTGGGTTGTGAAATCAGAAACTAATCGCCATGAAGGAGATCGAGATTAATGGATGAGGTTGATCCCTGAAGTAGATCAATGACTATTAGTAGTTCTGCAGGGATAACTTGTGCAGGTTTCATAAATCCCAATGGATGCAAAATTTCTATCAAATCCTCTTTAATTTGTTTTGATGTCCACCGTCGATATGACTAGATCTAGATATGACAGTCATCAGCGATTCTGATGAATAAACTAGCAAGGTGGTTAAGAATAGAATATGGAAGCAGAATTTTGTTTAAATATGCTATACAAATTTTGGATTCTGCCATTGATTTGGGTGGATCAAGATCCAACACTTGAAAAGGATTCTGCTTGTTGAACTAGTGAGGTGATTAACATAGAAGGTTGAACACAAATTTTTTATGAGATCCAGTTCATCGCCATTTGAAGTCTACTCTTCGTTGAGTGATTCCTAGGACATTAGACGAGTTGGATAGGTTTATTGGTTCGACTAAAGTTAGAACTGACTAAATCATTTGACAATCCATCTAAAGACTGTTACAGGGGAGCCTGGCATCAACCAACACTAGAGAAATAAATAGCTTTAGATGTGGATGAGTTTATGCGCGGTTTTGGAATTGGTTCTTCTCTATACCTAATTAAGATGATAGAGAAATCCTTCAGAAAAAATTATGAGGATACCCTTCGTCTTCTATTCATTCAGCTACAGACGGATGAGATTAGAGCCAAGGTTGATGTTTTGGTAAAGATATCACATGCCTTGCAAGTAATTTGTGTAGTCTTGAATCATAATATAAATTCATTTAGTACTTTATAATGTTTACTTGTATATGATGGTGTACTTATTAAATATGGTTTGTATTTACAATATTTTCTACGACCACACACTAGTGGTTAAGGTAGTGTTGTCCCCAGTGATGTTCGTGGAGAGGCATCACATGAGAAAATAATTCCACATACGTATAATGTGCCAGTGTTGTCGATTGAATAGTCAACAACAAGTTCCATGACACACTTGAGGCCATATGTGAGGTGACCCTCTAGTGACCGTCTCACACCAAATCATGCAGAAGAAGGGGTCGATGATGAGCCCGCTAGTATTGATATTGCTCAAGAAACATTTCCTAGATCTTCTCATGTAACTAGCATGAGTACAATACATACAACATTTTTGTTGGAAGAAGAGTTTGTTCCAATAAACACAGAGAATCCCCCAGGTAATTATTATGCATTGTTGAAGTAGTGTTTAGAATTTGATTGTAATATACTAATAAAACATTGTCTTCAACTAATGATGGCATGATCGTTTTGCAGGAAATGATGTTTTTTATAAACATCTAAATGATTTGTCCTTGGATATATTTGGTTCCACCATCTACATAAGGTGGGATAAACAAATAAAAAATTTAAAAGGTGATCTCACTAATCAGTTGGTTTTCTTGCTCGGTAATGAGACCCTTAATAAAGTCGCGGTCCAAAAGAAGGTTGGAAAACATATGAAGATTGTCTAGGACCAATATAGGATTCACCTAGAAAGGAACCCTAGATATGAGATCCCTCCGATGATTCTAGCTAGAGAGTGGAAAGCCCTAGTGGAATATGGAAAGGATAGGGCTCCGAGAAAACAAGGAAAGCTACCACCAGGCACAAGAAGCTATGAAATACTTTCCACATTGTAATTCTAAACCTTATTATTATTAATTTATATATCAAAATTGGATCATCTAATGTATTTAAACACTTTCATAGGCTGTTCGACACATCAAAGGCCACAAGGAAAGACAAGGAAAAATTGGTCAGCACAAGATTGGGAATGGTGGTTATTTGAATTTGGTGACACAAATTGTAAGTATCGAAAAACCAATAATGCATACAAATAATAAATTGCAAATTATTTTCATTTTATTGCAGTGCAAAAGGTAAATTCATGACATTATGCAAATATGCAGGCCGAGCGATTCAAGGAATTTCCCAATGAGGAAGACTTGAATCTTGGCTTCCAGTACGACTTTGGATTTTTTCTTGAACACCGAAAAAAACTTGTATTGGAAAACACAGTTTTCTGATGATCCATCTTGCACACAGGTATATAAAATCTATATACTTTAATGAATATTTAGTACTTGTGAAATCTATTCGTTATAAAAAATTGCCATAAAATATTGACTTTGTTTTGAGCAGGAAAGAACAATCCAATCAATGTCGAGGATGGACAACAACCAATCAAAGATCATGCTTTGAATCGAGGTAATGAATTTATTCATATGCTACAATTTTAAATATTGCATTCCATATTGTGAACATTAATTTTACTTTTCCATGTTTCAATTGCAGAGCATGTAGAGGGTCACACTATACAATTTGAGCTTAGACAGGAGTATGAAATACAACATGTGGACATATCAGGTAAAAAAACACCCCTGTCATGTTTTTTTTTAAATGAAATACTTATCATTATAATACCAGAATATATCAATGTAACATTTTCAAATTATTGTAGAAAATATGGACCCCTTTCCATGAAATCCACGACAAGTTGATGAACCACCAAGAGCTGAACAACAAGTTCCCGACGATGAGTTTCTTCTTGATTTTGTAAAGAGAAAAAAAGTAGAAAGAAGTGACTAAAGAAATACTGTGAAATTATTTTCGATAATATAATGTCATGCATATTTTTTTCCTTACTGAATGAATGAATGTCAGATTTTATTGAGTGAACGGTAAATGTTTCTTTATTATGAAATTTGCATGTTTGCACATAATTTGTTTTTCAAGTACATGCATTGGGTATGGGGAATTGAGAGTGATGTAGGGGGGGGGGGGAGCATAAGAGCTTCCACCTTCACATGGTTGAAATTGTTCATTAGAGAATATTAAATTATAATCCCATAGGGAAATCAACCTATCTACCATTTTCTGCAATGGAGTGATCACGTTCAAGGAAGTAGCCAATATTTTTGGGGCCTATCTCTACAAGGGGTTAATATACCTTAGAATGCTAATCAATCCCAAGGAGAAAATCGATGGAGTGGTTAGGTTTTAGGAAGTAACCAATATTATTTGGGCCCACCTCCATAGGGGTAAATTCACCCATAAATTCCAATCTATAATGGAATGGACAAGTTCCCGGATGTAACCAATAATTTTGGGGTCAACTTACGAAAGGAGGCATTCCTCCTTGGAATGATTTTAAATGCAAAGGAAAACAATAATGAATCCACAAAGATTCACCCATGCATCAATCGTTTGTGGAAGAACCAATTATATCACCATTTATAGCCACATTGAATATGTTATCTTTCTCTTGGCTGACTAATAATCTTGTTCTACATTTGAATGGGTGGATAAAACTACCTACCAAAATTCCTTTGAATATACTCAAATTATACAAAATACCAGTGTACGATCCATCAAATCATGTGATGATATTTTATTTATGGTGTTAATCCAATTACCTAGTTCGTGATAATGCTAGGCTACAATTATTTCAGCGAACCCTCATGGGAACTTCTCTAAAATTATAGATTGAGTTGCCTCACAATACCTTCATGGACTTTTTATCTTTATCCATGGTATTTTTGACACATTTCCAATTTCGTATCCACTATGATATGACTACATAAATATTGACTTTACTTGGATAGACCTCTTCTACTCATATATCTAATCATATTCATGAGTGGAGGAGGCATCAAACGCTTATCAAAGTGGAAATAATGGATCAATTCATAGCAGATTGGTTTGTAAATTGATTATTTCCTACTCTTACCAATGATGTATCAATTTCATAAGAAATGACTAAAGAACAACTCATTTAGAGTACCCAACAAATAGATTTTATTTATTCATAATCAGACACACTTCAAGATGTTATACCCCATGTTGTGAGACCTGCATCTGATCCAGCTAATACACCCCAATTACCCCATGTTGATGGTGTGATTGGTTATGTTAATCAAATCAATTTACTTACTTAGAAAATGGGAAAAATGTTTGCTCATACTTTGCAACCCACAACTAGCTACACAAAGCAACAATCTGCAAGTCCCACTCAATATTTTGAAATCCTTATAGTCCAAATCATAGACCTAAAAGGAAAAAAGAAGAAACAAAAGAAGAATCAAAGTGAAAATATTGGGATAGGAGATACACCTATAGTGAACAATCTAGCTGAGGGAAATAAGGAGAAATCAAAAAACAAGTATCCTTATTAAATTTTCCAAGGATACCATCCTACTCAAAAATGAACTCATAGGGAAGAGATTCATCGCATGTTTGCTTAATGCAATGGCAAGAACAACCTTCTATATTGAATCAAACCTTCTTGAAGAAACAACAAAATATTTTTATGTTGTTGGCACCTCCTCTAGGGGGAAACTAGGAAAACCCTCTGCAAGGAGGAATCATTCCAAATACTAATATCTTCATGTGTCATCAGGAGGTTAATGTTCAAATGAGGGTTCATTCTACGATTACACACATAATGTTTCAAACCCATCTGGATCACAACCAAGTGGTTCCCATACCATTGAGAAACCCACCATTGACATAGTACCTTGGCATCCCAAGGGGATATTAGCCTCTCATCTACGACTAGACAATTACACCTATAGGCCAGAAACTAGCTCAGATGAAAAAAATAAAATGGAAGAATTATTGAAATGGACTAAGACCACGAACCAAGGTTTTTTTAGTGTGATCATAATCGACAACATGGAAGAAGAATATCCATAGTTAAAATCCTACAAAAAAATAAAATAAAATTGGAGATGTATTTGTTCAGAGTCAAAAGGTAATAATTACACTCTGGGTGATTTAGCGGCCTACACCTCATGGCACAGTCTATTGGGAGATTAATGATACCATGAGAACCTTATTAACATTTTAATTGTTGCTACAATAATTATGTTTCTCACAAATACATGATGGAACTACATAATTGAATCTTCTTCCAGAGGAGATGATCACCATACTAGAGCATTGAACTGGTGCCAATATTACAATCTATGTGAATTGAAATGAAAATTTCCATCAAGTTGAAAAGGTCGTTGTAATTATCTATTGTCCAAGTGTAAATTTTTTATTTTCCAAGTGTGAATTACAAGTTTTATATGTTGCATGAAGATTTCCAGATGGAGCCCACTTAAACCATATATGAGGAAATTTAGAAATTTAAGTGTTTATATAAATTTGGAAACATGTAAGATGGGACCTAGATTGGCCAATGGAATGGTATGGCATGGAACATCCAGGTGTAATTAGGTTATGCTAAATATCCATGTATTAATCAGTTGAAGTCGACCAGAGGTTATCATAGGGGAGTGTCTGCATCAACGGTCTAGATATCATTGAGAAAATATGATCAGATGATTGTGATTATCCATGTAGAATGAAGGTGATCATATTTTATGGTAATGGGTATGTGCTATATGGGTCATAGCCAATATTGGACCTTACCACCATTGTTATGATCCATTCAAGTAAAAGAAAAGTACCCAAGTGTTAATTTAAGGGTCATTTTTTCAACGACCCAGATTGATTGAGAAATTTGGATAGGGAATGATCTAATTGCTCACACAAGACAAGATGCATGAGATTAAATACAACGTTCATTTATCCAATGGTCGATATTTGACTATACAATTTTCATCATGTTATCATCACTGTTATAAATAAGGGAAAGTGCATGGGAGTATGATAAATGTACTTCTCCATCAACGACCATGATTAAATCACAAATATTTCATCTTATAATACTCGCCATCTATGCACATGGAACATAATCATAGTTAATTTTCAAGGTACAGTGCATCAATGATCGATATTTAATCTAGGCCACAGTAATATCAAATCGTGACTATTTAGGGAGTCCATCAACACACCTTTAAAATGACATAACATGGTAACTTATTAACAGGAAAAAATGTTAATTAGTGACAAAAAAACATTTTCATGCCAAAAATGTACTTGAATGATTGGAAAATAACAACAGTCTCAGCAATTATTTTCGGGTGTCAAAAACCAAAAATTACAGTGGAACTAGATATTAGAAAGGCATCCTTGAAGAGTAGATATGGTCATTATGATTTTGTGGTGGTGCCATTTGGGTTAACAATTGAACCAAATACATTCATGTGCTTGATAAATGGGATATTCCTTATTGTATTTCTTGATGACATCCTTATTTGTTCAAAGCCAGAAGAAGAGCATGCAGAGCACTTGATATTGGTAATAAAAGTGTTAAGAGAACATCGAATTTAGTCCAAG
This sequence comes from Pseudotsuga menziesii, assembly GCA_001517045.1. NCBI lineage: Eukaryota > Viridiplantae > Streptophyta > Pinopsida > Pinales > Pinaceae > Pseudotsuga > Pseudotsuga menziesii. The sequence continues at coordinate 39,306 of LPNX010246234.1, forward strand.
CTAATGAGATAAAGAGATGCAACAAAATAAATCCACATGATAACATACATTCCATTCAAATAGTATTTCCTAGCCCGTTGGAGTTCAACAAAGGAATTCTTGTTGAAATCACATTTTGGAGTGCTTAAATCGCAATCTCGATGATTTTGATAGTTTTGTTCTTTGTGATTTCTAACATTAAGAAAAAAAATTCATTAATTTTCCAAAACGGGATTGGAATAATGGAGGAATACCAATCTGTTGGATTTATTCATTATCCATCTTAAGCATAATGCTCGGGACATATTAGATGGTAATAATTCTAAAGGATCCTTTCCCATATTGACATATAGGCTGAGTTAAATGTGGAGACTTCTCTGAATTTTGATCCATAATTCGATTAACACATGCACATATTGCAACTGTATTCGATCTATACTATTGTAACCCACTGTTGGCATTGATAGTTTTCAAATTACCATTTATAAACGATTTTTTATAAGTGTATAATGTGCTCATTTTTATTCCATAACATCTATACCATACAATTTGACAAAAACGTGGCTTGTCAAAACTCATTGTAAAAATGCTCCTCTTCCTCTTTTCACCATGTACTGCAATAGGATAAAGTACATTGATGTTTACAACAACATGCAATGCTCATTTTAGCAAACAACCCACATTAATCAAATGTTTCTTCATATCTATTGGTCAACTTCCTTGCAATTGATTGCTTCCTAGTTTGGAATTTCATGGGATTGTATGGCCTTATTGTAACAATTTGTTTTTTTGACAAAGGATTCATTTTTTGTAAGTAAGAAGATTTTTTGTATTATATAGAAGAGAAAATATTACATCCACATAGCTTTAGGAAAATAGCCTATAATAGGCGCTTCAAAACACACACAACCTGAACCCATCAAAATGTCCCCATTGTCTCTCCACATAGTGTTTACAACAAATATCTTTGTGGAAACTAAGCAAAATATTGATACATACATTGACTGATAAAGAGTTTCAAAACAAACTAAAACTAGAATGGAGACTATCCACCCTGATCCTTATAATAACCCGATACATAACAACATTTGAAATTGACACATAATAGAGAAACGAGACATGAAAACAAACATAACTATAAAATCATAGTAGGAGTGTCGACTTATCCATGAAAGGAATTGAGAAACCGTGAAGCAAACTCCTCGACAATGAAGAATGATGAATCGAGAAGAGAACCTCTAGCACAGCCATAATGGCATCCACCTCATGATTCAGAATGTCAATGTCGGCATGATGAAACTTCCAACATTGAATAGGAATCTCATCCCCTTCTTCCTTTGTATTATTTTCCAAGAGAACGTGCTTCATTAAATTCTTCATAATCCAGTAAAGTTCCACGGTTCTATTTTAAATACCAAGGTGACTTGCATTGTTTCCTTTGTATATGGCCCATTCCTAATTTTATATAGATACTTATTCATATTTTTTAAGTTTCTCCTCATCAAAATTTTCCCACAACTCACTCTCAATCGCCTCCATCTCATTCTGGACAATAAAAGAGAGACAAAGTTTGAAGTAAAGGGCCTCTCAAACTACTCTTCTCTGAGAACTTTTGATGCGCTTGGTCCCACCTGCATCTTCCCCCCATCCAAATTTCTCTTCTTAGCCATGCTTCCCCCACCATCCTTGCCAACACCATCCATGATACCTTTGACTTTAAGAATGCACCCCTCTTTTAACATTAATAACAGAAGGTGTAAGCAGGGAAGCTTACCGGAGGGACGAGGAATGTTCAACTTTTCTTGGTTTAAATAGAGTGTTTCCATAACCTTTCGTAATTGTCATCCTTCCTTTCATTATGTAATTCCACCTCGCAAGTGTACTACCCCGAATCCTATCTGTTAGGTCCACAAATTCACCTGCCCATTTACTCATTGGCCTTCATACCGCTAGGCATGACACATTGAATGCTATCTTCCTCCTATTAATGTCACTTAAGGTTCATTAGAGGAAATTTCAACTCAAAATGGGCCTCCAAAACAAAACAATAAAATAATAGTTAAAATAATAAAATAATATCTATTAATTTTGGAGGAAGAAAAGAAAAAAATACTTTTTGTTTCTATATTTTCGAGATATCTCCTTGTGTTTTTACTCAAATTTCGAGCAGGAGAGCTCCCTGGATGTAAAATTGAATTCCCCATCCAAAAATTGCCCACTCTGCATACTTTTTGATGGACATCATCATCATGTTTTTTCAGGTATTTCTTGTTTTTGGGTTAGCGGGGTCCATCAAAAGTATGCAGAGTGGGTACTCGTTTGATGTGTAATTTAATTATGCATCTAGGGAGCTCTCCCGCTCAAAATTTGAGTAAAAACACAGGGAGATATGCAAAAAATCTGAACAAAAAAAGTATTTTTTTTATGATACATATCCCCAAATTTATATTAAAGTTTTTTTAAGACATATACGGTATTTCAAATTTAAAACAATTTCATTGGCTAACACATGATGACATGGAATTTGAATTAGGGTTGAAAGGCCCATTTTGAGTGGAAATTTCCTCTAATGTGATTCATTTCCTTCATACCTTCCCACCTCGTGAGATGATGTGCTAGTAACACATCCATTTCACCATGAGTCTGATCGCCAACTCTTGTAGTTACCACCCATATCTTCTTCTGCATGATCTGACATGTACCGGGACAACTTCCCTTCACACCTTTAGTGGAGTGCCACATCAGTTAATTCTTCCCATGAAAAAGCCTCTACATTCCTACAATACAGGGTCCCAATGTTAGGAGATAAGATTGCAGATTTATTCTTGTCACTTCAAACATGGAAAATGGATGTCTCCAATTGAGAAGTCAAGAGGTCAGTTAGTTTCTTTAACCAACATTCTAAACTCTATTCTGAACCCACCTCAGAGTAATGCATGTCATTGTGTATGTGCTTCTCCATGTCTAGGATAACCTTTGAGTCTCCTTCCACATTAAGAGTAGCCCATCTTCTCCTTTGCGTCGACACTAGACCGTGCATCATCCCTTTAATCTCTACAACATTATTCACTTCAACACCAAGGTAGCCTACATTGAAACCCACCAGCCCCCTAGAGTGGTATCCGACCTCTGAATGTTTTCCAAAATTTGTCAATAGTTTCCTTCACATTTTATTATATTATCGCATCTAATGGAGAACCATTAGGTTAAGCATGCAGTTTGCATGCCATGTTGGCATATATCATTATGACAGACAATATTTTTTACATTGTATGAGTACCTCTTGAATTAAAACTCCAAATTCCTTGACATCCAGTGTTACAAATTGTAGCACATTGCATATCCCGTTTGAAAACGAGATCCTCGTAGAAGAATGGGAGCAATATCAACAACTTAGGACAAACAATAGTTGTTAAAATATTTTTTTGCACATCTTTTCATTATGCACATCGTTGTGTGCACTATATGTATGGTTGCGGAAACCATATACTAAATAAACGAGAAATGATAAGTGGATCCTTATTTCCAAGGCAAGTGTGGTGGGAGTCTTCTACATTACGATCTCAGTCGTGTAGGCTACAAGTATGATCCTAGAGAATATTCTCACCCTCTTGGTGCCTAGAAATCACTTCCATTTATTCTATGAGAAAGATAATTAAAATATGAGCAGCAAAGTAGTCATGCTCCAATGGTTACAGGTCACGATTAGACATTAACGATAACACTAGAGGGATCTGGCCAACTGTAAGGAAATCGACTTCCAACGGCCAATGTTCACGATTAGATATCACTAAAAAAACAAAGACAATTTATAATAGAGAGAAACTACGCATGAACACTCTAGCCAAATTATTTACAAAAAAGAAGGCCAATAGTTCAGTCTGACCACATTCACTATTTCCAACATCTCTAGAATTTATTCATCTAATCCTAATCGCATCTTTCTTTTCCACTATCACGATCGTATATACCCTTATAAAATTAAAAATTCAAACATATAATTTATATAAATATATGGCAGTTTATTTATGGTAGTTAGAGAAACCGAGTGGCCTAAAGTACTGATGTATGGATATCTAATGTACAGATTGGCTCGAGCTAGTTGGATATCCTATCTAATGCTAGTTTTTCCTCTCTGTCCCTTCCGAAGTCTTATGGGATCCCATTGAGTAGGTAACCCGATGCTCTACTCATCTAATTCTAGATGCAACCACCCTTTTCATCGTGCACTTGTTTTCCTCTACTAGATAACCAAGAAGATTGATGGTAGATGAATATTATGAATATGAACGGAAGTGTTGGATGAATTTTTTTATCGAATTTAACAATAGAATATAAAACATCTAAAATTGTATGTAATTTTCTCTCTTATTTCTTGAATGTAAATTATATAAAATGAAGAGATAAAAATAAAATTCACAACCGCATTAATTATATTTTACCAAATAATAGTTCTAAAAGGATGCCAAAGAGATGAATATATAGATGTGAAATAGAGTATCGATCGATCATTTTATCAAATTCAACTGCATAAGAAGGCATACAATCATACTTCGTTTTCTCCGTTACGAGGGAACTATGAAAGGTGACAAAGAAACAAATATTATGGATGTGATGAAAGTGTGAGCCAACCCTTATATAAGATACGCCAATAGAACAATGGGTATGCAGGTGCAGGAGGGGTCGTGTTTTACCCTACTGGAAAGCAAGAAAACTTCTTTTCTTGGGGTTTGGGGTGGAGGACAAGTAATCGGGCTGAGTAGAGGCTCTTATGCAAGGTATTGAGATTATGCAATATTTGAGTATCCAATAATTTCACATATTCGGGGACTCTTGGATTTCCATTCAATTCATGCAAAACCTCAAGGAAGGGAAACAGTTGGATATAGGGAAAGTGCAAAAGAGAATTCTTTCCTTTGTTAAAGACGTAAGAAAATTCCAATTTCTCCACATTAAGATGCACAACAAATCCCTAGCGAATAAGAAAGAAAACCTTGGTGTGATCCTAGGCCAAGGATATTTGATGGTATTTTATTTACTCATACCCACTTTGGTTGTATATCTTACGAGGTGATATATAGATGAATATTATGATTTCGAAGGAAAGTATCAAGCGATCCTTTTATCATATTCAACTATAGAGTAAGACATTCACTATTGAATTGCATGTAAAGTTCTCTCTAATTCATACAACGTTAAATTATAGTAATTGTTTCGAAAATAAAATGACAAGTTTCCTATCGATATTCCCTATCTTCTCCCCAATTGGAGAACTAGGATGGAAGGTAAAGAGACGGATATTATGGATTCTAAGGGAAGTATCACATGAACCTTCCATTCCATTAAACTATAGTAGAATACATAAGTTATAGAATTCATTGTAATGTTCACTTAAATTATTATTATATCGTAAAATTATAGGGGTTGAATACGAAATAAAAATGTCTATAAAATGCATTTTCTTGTCACATCCCACTACAACAAAAACTTGTGATTAGCATCTCTTTTAGCTTCCTTTTTAGCATCCACTATCACTTTTAGTGTATTTTCCATCATTTTTTCGACAAAGTGGACGCTTTTCCATGATATGGCACTTTTAATGGCATTATTTGCATCCCTTTTTAAATGTTGGCACTATTTTGGATGCTAATTAGTGTCTCAATTAGTGTCCTTATTAGTGTCCTTATTAGCGTCCCAATTAGCATCCCTTTATAAAAGTTGGCATTATTTTGGATGCTAATTAGCATCCCAATTAGCATCCCCATTAGAATCCCAATTAGTGTTCCAACTAGCATCCCAATTAGCGTTCCAACTAGCATCCCAATTAGCATCCCAATTAGCATCCCGTTTTAAAAGTTGGCATTATTTTGGATGCTAATTAGCATCCCAATTAACGTCCCATTTAGCATCCCAATTAGAATCCCAAATACTGTCCTAATTAGCATCCCAATTATCATCCATTTTTAAAAGTTGGCGTTATTTTGGACAATAATTAGCATCCCAATTAATGTCCCAATTAGCATCTCAATTAGCATCACAATTATCATCCCAATTAGCATCCCAATTAATGTCCCAATTAGCGTCCACAAAAGCATCCCAGATAACACCAAGAATAGGCTCCAAAAAACGTCCTGAATAGCATAGCACCATATATTAATCGAGGGTTAGTGACAGGAATTGCGCAATGAATTTCGACAGGAAAAACATTCAACATAGCGCTAAGTATAGAGCCAGGAATTGTGCCTAGAAAACATCCAACATAGTGCCAGGTATAACGCCTGGAATAATGCAAGAAATTTTGAAAGGAACTGCGTAAGGAATTCCACTAGGTTAAGAGCTAGGGATTGTGTTAAAAAAACGTCCGACATAACGTCAGATATATCAATGTCAATGTCGTTGATCATGATTCATGTGATAGCATTTTTGTGTGATGCTATATTTTATTTATGTAAAATGAGTTCATGTCCACAAACAATGTAAAATTGGTGCATATCTCGCTATGATCACTGAGTGCATAGCCCCACACACCTCCAATCAAAGCAAGAATGAAGTGTGTTTTTGGATCTAATCATCGACAAAAACAATCATTGGGATCCATGACCTTTGCACCAAGAACCATACTCGATATATAATTCTCCTAACTTGCTTGAACACACTAAATATCACAATTTAACATGCAAAGACACCACACCAACAAAGCTTGATCCCTAGTAGTGGCCTATGGCCCGATGGATGGATTATGAACCCACAAAGATTTCTATTGCAGAATATAGAGCAAAAACTAGTTTTGATGTTTGTTAAAAGGATTTTGTATTAAAAAAAAAATATCCTGATCGAAACAGAGAAAAAAAGATTTGAAATGTAATATACACAAAATCTTCTATCATTATTTTGTTTCCAATTTGAATTTGTGACAATTGTTGGATATCATGGAACTTGATACTAGTTCATTGCCTTTTTTTGGTATTTCCATCACATCAGTCTAAGACTTTAAACTTTACAGGGAAAAAACCTAGGTTAGATGTGTCTTTTTTTGAAACGTTTTTAAAGAAAACTAGAAAAAACTTCACTGCTATTTATAGTTCTACCCATATGTTAAGTTTCAGATCCTGATATTTTTTCCCTTTCCTTTAGTTCTATGTACTTTTGTCAGTTACCTTTTCTATAATTCTAGTTTCATTGGGTGAGTTCCGATCGAGGTATAAAAAAAAATGCCTCTTGCATAGTGCCTCTAAAACATCATATGAATAGTAGAATAGAGATCATATCAAATGATGTGCCTTTATTTTACTGGTTGCAGATTAACCAGTGTTTTCTTTAATCTCTTAACTATGATCAATTTGAGGTCCAACTTTCACTTCTTTTTTGGTGTTTTTACGAGTTTTGTAGGCTTTAGATAAAATTTTACCAGAAATGGAACAAGTTCCTACCCAAAAGAGATATCAAAATGCTTAAGCATCCAAACCCTTGCTCATGCTTGCGAACATACAACTTCTTAGCTAATTGCCCTTGGTTAAACTTCTTTGAGCCATACTACCCATGATATTTCTTAAGGCCTCTGCTATTTTTCTTTACTGGGGTCCACAATATTTATTCATCCTGATTCCCTTTGACTTGTATCCATATTGCTCAGCCTCACCCTTTTTGTGACAGATAAGCCTTGATAGGAGGTGTGCTGATTGAATTGACTTTCCTTGAAGCTAAATTTGAAACATCTTTCTTCTTTGGAGAAGGCAACACTGGTGCAGTCACACTCTATATAAGTTTAGTCTTCCATTTTTGGATCACCCAATGATTCAGTAGACATTTTAGCATGTGCACTCATCTCATCATTATCTCCAATATGCCATTTATCTATATTTTTAGACTACATTGAATCTTCAAACCATGGATCCACCTGCTTCTCCTCTACCCATTTAGCAGGAGCTGAAGAAAACCTTATGAAGGATTGATATGAATCTGAAGACACCATAGGTTTCTTACTACCTCTTGTTTCTATTGCGTCTTTTTGGATCAATGTGTCTACTTAATTCTTATTACCACAGGAGCTCATAATTTTCTGCCATTTCTTTAATTGTGTAGAAATCATAACCGAGAGATTTGGATTGAATAATCTACAGTGCATAATCATACTGGACAATAAGGGTTATTCCTTTCATGGCTTAGTGTGGCAACGAGATTTCCTTTTTCATCTCATAAGCTTAGCAATGGTGCCATGAAACCTGTCAATAACCTATACTGGTGATGGGAGGGGTTACACTCAGCCCTTTCTTTCACTGTTATGGGAATATGAAAATGACTCGTATTTATATTGTGTTAATATCTTTTCAAGAAGTATAACTTCGCCACATAACTAACATGTACCTCATCAATTTTTAAGGTTTGAAAATTAACGCTTTTGGAGAGGATTTTCTGGAGAGACAATGCTATCCTTTTTCTTTTTTTTTTGTTACAGGTTCTTTTAAAAATGTCTAAATTGTTAATTTAATTTCCTGGATCAAAGGATAGTTAAACCCTTGTAATGGACGTTGTGTACGGATTTGATATCGATAGTAGTGATTATGAGTAATGAAAGGTGTATATTATGCATTGTCTTTAAAGGATGGATGTATCTCGATACAATGTTCATGGATTATGGTAATTGCTTAATGCGTTCTATTATAAATCTCTGTTATGCATCCCATGGATTGAATAAGTTATTGTAAATCTCTTGTGCAATTTAGTATGCAGGGAAAAAAAAATCTTTATTTGTCTCATCCCCAATTAAATAGATGGAGCATATTTTCAAAAATAATGTCTGGACACACATGTTACGAAGAGAAATTCCTATGGCTTGGGGTACCACAACAGACAGCTTCACTCCAGAAACCAATCCTTTCCAATATGCAATAGAAAGTAAATGTCTAACACTAAAGGATCAGACCTCATACCTTATTCCGGACGGTTGAAGTAGATCCCCGTTGAGCTTTCCAACTTCAGCTTGAATTGATAAATTATTTCCTCAACAACAAGTAAAAAATACAAGCATACTATAATCATGGTGTTAGATCTATTCTAGCATATATAATCAACAATGTATAAGCATTTGAAATCATCCCATGGATAAAATATTCATTCAAGCACACATTATTGGACAGAAAAAGATATTTCTATTAATATAAATCAGAGATTACAATAGATACAACCTCTGTTGGCACATCTGCGAATTGGAGAAACTAAATCCCCCACTTAGGCCTCCACCACCTCAATCCTCCATCTCTCGATAGCAAGCTCACAAGAAAAAGGCAAGCTTGGGAAGAACACAAAAGTGCTCCAAGGGACAAAGGGATGCAGACTCAAGCATAAGTTCCGGCAACAATGGACTATAGTTTCTTTTCTCTCAATTCTCTCATATGCCTTCAATGTACCATAGAGTTCCTTATATAGATTTTCAAAGGGGTAATGAAAGGTTGAATCCGAGCGATCTCAAGGCATAGGGAAGGCTAGGAGTCAAGTGAGTCAGATCCATGTCAAGGAAAACTCCAAAAGGATTTGGATTTTGTACACATCCCGATGTACACGGTTTTAGTGGTCAAACCCGCGTATATACGCGATTAAGGGTTTAAAATTCACGTGCATCATTTTTCACATGTTTTTAGGGATGGTCAAGGAAACATCAAAGGATAAAAAATGGTTCACGGGGTCTAAGGAGTCTGTAGAGAGATAGGGGAAGGCCATACAATGTGTGATTCATTTGGAGTGGTAAAATCAGCTATAACAGATGCCCCCTAATGTGTGAGGTTAGAGGGGTCATACGATAGCCAAAATACATTATAATTCCATCCCAGAAGTGGAGTGATGAAGAATCCCAAATGGAAGACCATCCACCCAATCAGCATAGTACAATGATACAAATATGCACATAACTGCAAATACATATAGCAGTCCTGGATACATAAGAGTACAATGGCATGAATAGGCATGATACAAGATATCACCTAAGTGGTCATCGCCACATACAATATACATATATTAGAATCTCCATGATGAAGATATAGAAAGGATCATGATTTCCATAATGGCTGGAGATATATAAAATATCAAGATCTCCATAGTGGCTAGAAATGTCTAACTTATACTGGAATCAAGTCATGAGAGCTACAATCTCATGAACACTGGCACGATCAAGGAGGTAGCATATAAGAGATGCCACAAATCTGGAAAGTCTTCTACACAAACCACTACGAGTACATGTCCTACTATGTGAATAGAGGTGTCAAGGTTGAACATAGTATTCCATCGTCTGGTTACTGGTCATTAATGTATAACATTAACAGACGCGAGATCACCCACCGATAATGAAAATGGGAATCAAGGTACTAGAGTGAAAACTAACAAGTGTGAATAAATGTGTTGATGTCAAACACTTGAGAGGATCCATCAATCAGGGGACATTGATGTATTCCCAAATACTATCGATGGAAAGAGAACTTGCCACTAATGACTGCAAGTCTCAAGGCACTCAAACTGACTCTAAATTCCAATCCCAGAATAAATGATCTAAAGTCGATGGGATGAAATCCATTGGAAGGAGGGCATTAAGGCATCCCCCATAATCCAACACGAGGTACTCAGCAAAGCTGTATAATGTGGAAGGACTCGATCATAAGGTGCACAAACCAGTAACTGTACAGGGAATGGCCGACATGCAAAGTCAAGATAAATGAGGAATGGCTGACTCAAGCTTCAACTTCCTTTGAACAAGAGCATAACTATGTATGGTGCTTGAATAAAGGAAACATAGACTCGATATACAAACTGGGACATCTTTGTGACACAGGAGGCATCGACAGAGGTTCCATGGGGACTGGAAGCTTAACCAGTCGATGGAGATAAACTCAGATAAACGAGTGTAGTTCCTAAAGTCAAACTATAAAACCAACCAATGGATGTGATATACAGTGCTCTGTTTGAAGGCGACATGACTCGACAGCTGCCAAATATAACATCTTTCCTTGTCTGGATTTTTGGTTTTTTATTTTTTTGGACTTTTTCAAATATTTAAAAAGCTTGAAAAAGAATAAAATTGCTTAATAGTTACATAATAGAAGGAGGCGAGTGTCATAAGGGAAAACAAACTAGTTCCAAGTAGTGTAACATACCTATGCTCAATGCAAGGATACATGTGTAGGATATCGACACTCCAGGGAAAATCCCCTCCCAATAAAAAGGGAATCAAGCTGCAAAGGATATAAAAAATGGCTCTGCATGGCTAGGCATGAGACAAGCTCAGGATATATGGCTGAAACACAATGTCAAAGAAGCCGGTGTAAATCTCAATAAGGCAGGCAAAGCTCATGATAATGCATTCACAACTTGACATGAGGGAGTCCTGAGGGAAATAGGCCAGCAAAAGATCAAGAGGAGTATGAGGCTCTTGCGAAATGTCATGGTAGTACTATACAACAGACTCCCACACCCTAAAGGAGAAAACATCAGCATGGGATTAAATTTTCCTGCCCTCAAGGGTTCTTTCAGTTGATCCCACAAAAGGACCAAGTCTCCCTCACTAAATCACCTTGGATGGACAGACTTATCGTACTAGACCTTTACGCGACATTTATTTACTTCTAGAGCCACCAAGGCATCCCGAAGCTGCTCATTAAGTTTCTCAAGGTGGACCAAACACTCCTCCAATGTTGAAGTGTCTAGTAAGAGTTCTACAACTGGCTTCAAAGAAGGAATCTCACATTCATCCGGCAATATCGACTCCACTCCATGTACAAGTTGATATGGAGAAAAACCTGTGGCAGTCTTAACAACGGTTCTATATGCCCACAAAGCAGGATATAACATGATGTGCCAATTATTCTTGCTTTGTGCGATAGTTCGTTGGAGAATGGATTTGAGTGACTTATGCACTGCTTCTACCTATCCATTCTCTTGAGGGTAGTAAGAGGAGGAATGATCTTGCTTGTACCTTAACTTTGATGCCAAATATTCCATCATACGGTTCTGAAAGTGCGAGCCATGGTCAGTGACAAGCTCTTTTGGAATTTCGAACTGAGTAATAATCTGGTTGAATACGAAGTGGGATGTTGTCTTGCCATTGGATTTAACTGTAGGCATAGACTCAACCCATTTCGTGAAGTAATCAACAGCCACTATGATATGATGATGCCCCCCAGCCGAAACTGGGTTACAATCCATAAAATCGAGCCCCGACTTAGTGAAGGGACTGGCAGTGATAATGGGATGTAATAGGGCAGGTTTCGAGCGCATATTACGTGCAAAAACCTGGCAAGGGTGGCACCTCTTGACCGCATCTACACAATCCTTAAAGATCAACGACCAGAAATACCCTACTCTTAAGATCTTTTGAGCTGTAGAAAGCCCAGATAAATGACCACCACACACCCCTCCGTGGCAATCATTCAGCACTACCTCAGCCTCTTCATGAGTTAAACAATGTCGTAAAATGGAATCTACCTCATGGTGGTACAAAGTGTTATCCACTATGAGGTAGTTTTTAGACACGTGACGTAATCGTCGTCGTTCATCCCATGAGAGGTGAGTAGGGACCTTCAATTTTTGTAAATATATTATGATATCTCCATACCATGGGTCTAAAGTTGAGATTAAGAATATGTGTTCATCGACAAACGTATCTTCACAAACCAACTCCTTGGCCTCGCTCGGGAAATCCGATATAAGCTCTGCAAAAATTAAAGACTTCTTCGATTTTGCCGAAACAAATTTGAGATGGAATTCTTGTAGAATGACAATCCATTTATTATATTTTCCCCCAATCATCCTTCGAGTGAGGCTGAATTGAAACGGATTGACATGGGCTACAACCAAGGTCTGGCGAAGGAGAATATAATGTCTCAACCGTTGAAACGCATGTATGGTAGCTAAAGCAAGCTTCTCGACATGAGAATAACGAATCTCTGAGTCAATAAGGTTTCAGCTCAGATAGTATATGACATGATCTTGGATCTCCTCATCCTCTTGAACCAAAACCATACCAATCGTCTCCATGGATGCAGCCACATAAAGTAGAAAATCATGGCTTTAGTCTGGGGGACTAATCACTGACGCCGATGCTAGGGCTCGCTTGAGTGCATCAAAGGACGCTTGGGCTCGCTCATCCCAACAAAAGGTGGTATCCTTCTTCAATAGACACATGAAGCCTCTAGTCAAATTGGCAAAATTGACAACAAATCTCCGTAAGAAGTTTTCCATGCCTTGAAAACATTGAAGATGACGAATATTCTTCAGGGGAGACAACTGAAGTATTGCCTCAACCTTCAAAGGGTCGACTCTTATACCCTCTTTATAAATGATGAATCCTAACAAACGACCTAACTTCACACAAAATATTCACTTACGAGGATTTAACCTAACCAAATAATGCTGCCATCTTTCGAATACCAATCTCAAGTGATAGGGATGACGCATTCTCATAAGAGAATGAGCAGCAAGGTCATCCAAAAATACTTCGATCATCGACTTGAGATCGTGGAAGATCAAGGTCATTGCCCACTGAAATGTAGCTCCAAATTTTTTAAGGCCGAAAGGCATTTTTCGATATGAAAAAGTTCCCCAAGGACAAATAAATGCAGTCTTATGTTGGTCCTCAGGTTTAATTTATATCTGATTATATCTGAAAAAGCTGTCCATAAAGGAAAAAACCTCGCTACCCACACACTCATCCAAAATATGATCAATAAATGGTGTGGGGAAATTGTCCTTGGGATAGGCATGATTTAAATAATGGAAATCAGTACATATTTGGATCGCTCCGTGCTTCTTATCCACCGAAACGGGGTTTGAAACCCACTCCGTCAAGGGAACAGGATAGATAAAACCGACTTTCAACGGTTTTTCTATCTCTACCTTAATCGCGGGTGCTTTCATAGGATTCACTGCATGCAAGCATTGTCGAACAGGCTTAGCATTGGGATAAGTCTTAATCTCATGCTCGAAAATATGAGGGTCGATACCTGGAATTTTGTCGTAATACCAAGCAATGATATCACGGAATTCCTTAAATAGCTCGGTGTATTCTTGAATCTCAGCATGGGAACATTCTGCCCCAATATAGACATTTTCTATCCTGCCAGGATCGCGAAAGATATTGATAGGAATCATTGAAGATATGTTCACCATGTTTCCATCAACCATCGGACCAGGAGAGCTTAATGGAACCATAGGACTACCAACTCTCTCACTAAGAACCGCCCTAAAGTCCTCATGCTCCAAGCGGTCAATATTGGGAAGAAAGTAAGATCTATGATGGAGTTCCTCCCATGGTGGCTCAACTCCCAACATAGCCTCAATAATATCTTCATCTGAAGGAAAAACTGTATCAAGGCAGTCATGCGCATGAGAAGACTGCACTGCCCATGTTGGCAGCACATAAGGGTCCTCCTCCTCTGTCCACGAAGAGGAAGGACTAGGCTCTGCAACACACTTGATATTATCTTGATAAGCTATCATAGTTGCAGGCAATGGCACGTCCATCACGATGGGCTCACTCGGAGTACTCGGTGTAGGAAGAATCCAAGGATCTTCCATATGACTCGTGTGAAAAGACACCGATCTCATAGATGTCGAAGCCTCATCGAAACTAGACCCTATCATAAGAATCGGTGTAGGATAAATAAATCTTCCCATGAGGTATGGATACATGCCTACACCCACACTCCCAGTTGTCGGCTGAGAGTGTTCAACGATCGAGATCAAAGCTCCTGAAGATGCGGTAACAGATGGATTCTTCAATGTCATTTGATCAATCGTGACTATCTTCCCGTTAAATGGAAAGCATACAATGCGAAATAGGGAAGAAGCAACGGCTTGCATACTATACATCCAATTCCTACCCAGCAAGAGATTGTAGTCAAGGGGTGCATCGACCACCTCGACCTCTATCACAACGGTCTTCCCTCCCAAACGGACTTTAAGGGAAGGAAGGATGTCATGCAGTCTAAATGATCTCCCATCGAATGCAGTTAACATGGTCGCTGATTTAGACAGCTCAAGGGAACCTAAACCCTTCCAACACGATAAAGACATCACAGAAGCGGTAGTGCCTTCATCAATCACAGTGCACTTGACGGTCATATTAAGACATTCTACATGAATCAAAAGAGACACATAGTAAGGAAAGCGAGGCTAAAGTCCTATGGTTTCAAATTTAATCACGGAGGAAGAATCATCATCATTCACACCAAGGGCAGAAAGTGATGCCTTCCTTTGCGAAGGAAAACTCTGAAGCACTTCCAATGCATACATCGCACAAGGAGTGTGGCCGAAATCCTCGAGAATTAAATAGTTCTGGGCAGCTTGGGCATTAGGATTGTGCCCCGAACGCTTAAGGACTCCCTTAGGAATGCGAGGTGCAGCTTTAGATTTATGCACAGGTTTCTCAATATGCAAAGGGGACCCTAGCAGATCAGGTTATTTTCTTGGGCTGGGTTGTGACGAACCATAGTCTTTCGCACGGGTCACAACGTTCGTAGCACGTACCATGTTAATACAACCACGAACACTACCCTCCGGCGGATCTTGATCACCACCAAACTAATCATGGGTCCTCAAGTTCATATTTTTATTGTGAGGTAAAGGGTTAGTTATCACAGCTGGGCCTTGTGCCAAGAATCTCGAGGATTCATCGATACGAGGGCACAAGTAAGTGAGGTGATCGTCCTTACATAACTTGCAAGGGAAATTAACCTTAAATTTAGCTTGCTTGTCCCCCCAGCATTACAGCCATTATTGTCATTACTATTAGCATTCTCATTCTTATTCCCACCCTTGCGATTATTCTTACCCTTCTTTCTATTCCGTCCAGGCTGCTGGTTACCCTTCTGGTCCAATGCTTGCACTGAAATTACACTCGCCGTTTGGGTAGGTTGAGATGAAGCCATAGCTTGTCCCGAAGTAGATTGGTTGATTGACAATTGACTAACTTGTTTTGCAACTGAATCCACAGGTTTCGCACTTGCACAACCAACAATGCCATCGGCATGTGGTCCAGGTTTGACTTTGGGGTCGAAACTAGAACACGGAGCATTGGGAATAATCTCATATAACAAACCAGACTGAGCATAAATCAAGTCTAGTTCCTGCACCCTAAAAATCGCTTGTTCCTCATTCTGCACTCCGGATGTAGAAACATCCTTCGCTATATATGGCAATAATGACTTAAGGAACCATTCGAGGAGGAAATCTGGTGGTATAAAGGCTTTAATTAACCTCTTCCGTCTATGCCACTCTTGGATTTGATCCAAGATATGTGTCGCTTTATCCTACCAAAATGTCAATAAGATTTCCGTACCAATGTCATAATGCATTGGTAGCTGGAATTGGTTAAGAAAATTCATCGCAAGGTCATCGAACAAAGCGAATCCCCCCCTAGGTAGCTCTATATACCATTTCGCGGCAGTCCCTGTAAGGGTGCGTTGAAATAGCCTTAAACGGATGGAGTCCTAGTGTAAGGAATTTGAAGAGCACCATAGGTGAAAGGTAGTAACATGTTTGCTCGGATCCTCTCCCGGTTTTCCCTTAAACTTAGGTATGTCCGAGGGAAGCTTAGTAGGGACAGCTGGCCAAGCCAGGTCATGAGCTACAGGATCTTTCGTTAATCTCAACAAACTAGGAAGATTCAGCGTTGCGAGGAAAGGGAGCCTAGGATGATGAGGTCGATGGACCGCTCCCCAATAGTTCTAATTCACATAGGTCTAATTACCACCATGGCCTTGGCCATAGTGCCCTCCTCCCATTTTACCCGTATAGGGTGGCATGGAAGCACCATAGTGTGGTGGAACTTGACTATTAGGAGCTACAAAGTCGTAATTTGCAGAGTAAGCAGGTTGTTGATACCTACCCCCATAAGGTGAAGAACCCTGTCCATACTGCGTCCCATAATAGGGTCCATAAGTCATCGCATGAGATGTCGCATGAGACACTCCGTAAGTAGGAACATACACTCCGGAAGTAGGAATATACATTCTGGAAGTAGGAATGTGACCTCTATAAGTATGACCATGACCTCCCAAAACAACAAGCGGTATATGAAGCTGAGACACAACCGGTCTAGTAACCATAGTACGAACATAACTCATAGTAGTGTTTCGGCCCGAAGGACCACGTGAAGGAGGTGGAGGGTGAACATTTGAAGAACTAGGGATAGAGGATGGAGGGATCTATGTAATTATGTATGTACTATTCCCTATAGTCACTCAGCTCAGATCCGGTATCCTAATAGGATCACTAATCCTAGACCTAGTAGGAATATGTGATGTAACTTCCACCACTAGGATGGAAGGTGCAATGTGACTAGTGCTCCCAAACCTCTCCGCATGGTAAGGAATGAGAGTGCCCCTAGGCATAGTGTTAGGCTTGAACTCATATTCGACATGAAATGCCAAATCATGTGTGGGAAAACCAGACATATCATAACTACCATAACTAGTGCTTGCGGGTTCAAAATGAGTCTCGGCATCCTCCGACATTCCATACCAGTAATGCGTCAATGGGGAATCAACCCTAGAGTGAGTAGGTCTATCATGAAAGGATCCTATCTCAGAAATCAAAGGCCCTAACTCAGTCAAGTCGGGTGAAGGATCATAGGTAGGAGTAAACTCCCCATCTTCCACTTGAATGGGAGAAGGTGGTTCAGGAATACCTTTTATATGGTCTCCCATGGTGTGTGAATCAATGTGCGAAGTAGTCCGCCTAGACTTTCTATTTCTCTCTCCCAAAGGAGGAGGAGATGTAGAAGGCGGGAGTCCTACTAAATGATGAGAATGGCAGGGAGCTGCACCCAAATCCACAATGACTCAAAAAATAGAAAAGACTCTCTATTTACGCAAACCCTAGGCAAGCTATCGTGCACAGAGCAATCACCAATAAAATCTAAAGCCAAATGCAAGCAATCAAGGGTAGGATAAGTGAGCTCCTGAATGAAGCAGGTATGTCTCGCCTAGGAGAAGCTTGAGACTCCCATACACAACAAGTGGAGGTACATAACCAATTATTGTAGCCCTCAGCTTCAACGCATAAAGAAACTGTGTTGTCCGACCCCAACCTGGTCGAGACACCCGTAGAATAGCCCCTGCAAAGTACCCCCTTGATATCCTAGGTAAGGCCACTAAGGTCACCTCAATATAATCAATGCTCAAGCAGATAGTTGCAGGTGGGATTGACCGTATGGGTAGGTTAGCAAAGCCCGAAACTCTCGAAAGATCCCCTAGATACGAATACAATCCTGGAAATATATCTGGTGCTACTCAGTTATGACTAGGGGTCATCCTAATCAATAACCTCTCACACTGCCTCATGCAGAGTCGCCAATTCTATTACGAATAAAAATTCCTATGGCTTGGGGTACCACAACAGATAGCTTGACTCCAGAAATCAATCCTTTCCAATATGCAATAGAAAGTAAATGTCTAACACTAAAGGACCAGACCTCGTACCTTATTCTGGACGGTTGAAGTAGATCCCCGTTGAGCTTTCCAAATTCATCTTGAATTGATAAATTACTTCCTCAACAACAAGTAAACAATACAAGCATACTATATATCATGGTGTTATATCTATTCTAGCATACATAATCAACAATGTATAAACATTTGAAATCATCCCATGGATAAAATATTCATTCAAACACACATTATTGGATAGGAAAATATATTTCTACTAATATAAGTCAAATATTACAATAGATACAACCTCTGTTGACACGTCTGCGAATCGCAGAAACTAAATCACCCACTTGGGCCTCCACCACCTCAATCCTCCATCTCTCGATAGCAAGCTTGGGAAGAACACAAAAGTGCTCCAAGGGACAAAGGGATGCAAAATCAAGCATAAGTTCCGCCAACAATGGACTATAGTTTCTTTGCTCTCAATTCTCTCATATGCCTTCAATGTACCATAAAGTTCCTTATATATCTTTTCAAAGGGGTAATAAAAGGTCGAATCCGAGTGATCTCAAGGCATAGGGAAGGCCAGGAGTCAAGTGAGTCAGATCCATGTAAAGAAAAACTCCAAAAGGATTTGGATTTTGTACACATCCCGATGTATGCGTTTTTAGTGGTCAAACCCATGTATATACATGATTAAGGGTTTAAAATTCATGTGTATCATTTTTCACATGTTTTTAGGGATGGTCAAGGAAACATCAAAGGACAAAAAATGGTCCATGGGGTCTAAGGAGTCTGCAAAGGGACAAGGGAAGGCCATACAAAGTGTGATTCACCTGGAGTGGTAAAATCGGCTATAACAACACAATAAATGCAAACCAAGCAAAGAATTACAAGATTAAAAGACTCATCATCATCATCATGTCCATCATCATCATCACCATCATACTCATCCTCATCATCATCCTCACTGCCATTAGCATCATCATCATCATCTTCATCATCATCTTCATCATCATCATCATCCTGATCATCATCATCATCATCATCCTGATCATCATCATCATCATCATCATCATTGATCAAGGGAGGAAAGAGATTACATGATCTTCATGAACTCCTCATCATCCCTACTCATCAAAGCACCAAGATAGTTATAGGTTTACAACAACTTAAGAGTGTGAAAGAAGTGGTACTCCTCTTTGAATTTTGAAGGGTTCTAAATCTTAGGAGGGTGAGATTCAAGAGAGTAGGAAAATCCCTTTTCCATAGATAAGGAATACCTTGGGCACCTTGGTAGGGATAAGACAAGGGTGGGTCTTCGATTAACTTGGCCAATAAGATCCTAATAAATACTTTAAAGTCTTGTCTAAATAAAAATTCATTTTAAACTATGGTCTAAAAAGGATTTCTTTGGCCTAGTGGTGAGCTATGGTCTAAAAAGGATTTCTTTGGTCGAGTGGTGATAATGAAAGGGTTGAGAGTTTGATAAAGCATAATTGATTGATCGAATTAATGAGAGAGATTCATTAACAATTTGTTTAAGTGCTCACTTGCGGATTTGGTTGTCGTCTTTGACATGCATGTTAGTATAAACGTATTGGTGTTTGATGCACATTACAATGGCGAATATTTGGTAAAAATTAAACTTGGGAAGTAATTATGTGGTATAAACACACTAGTATTCTTTGTTACACACTTGTGGTGTTGTGACCTAGTTACATAGGCATAAATTTCAATCATATGATATGCATTACACAACATAGTGCAGTGACTCTTGTTGTAGACATAACATATTGCAGTAGTTGAGGAGCTCAACAATTTTCATGGAGGGTCAATAGTTAAGACAAATCATTTTCCTTGTTTGTCTCTTCCAATTTGGAAATTTTTGTACTTTGTTCATTATACACAATATTGAATAGACTAGAAGACTTTGAAATGTTTGTGTCCCGATGATAAATGACATATCAAGAGATTGTGAATACTTGAATAGTTGGTTACTTGGATATTTTTCTCAACTTCGAGTTGTCCATACCTTGTAACACATTGTCACAAAATTAATGGGAATTTGGAGTTGCTTAGTTGTCAATATAAACATGCTAATGTTTGTGCGAATGAATATATTATATTTTTTACCAGTTCACTAATTAATTTGAACAAGATAGTAAATAACAAATATATTTATCCGTGTATGTCATGATCCCTACTCATTGGTTGGCTCAACAAGAACAAATAATTGTGTCTAAGGAAAGTGCAAGAGGGAGTTGTATAAGACCTCATTATCCAAGTTAATGGAAGACACATCCTTCCAAAAAGATCCTTGTAGAAGGATCAAGTCGACAAGTCGACTTGAACAAGGACCGACTTAGTTGATCAGCTGACTAAGTTGATGAGATGACTTAGTCGATGAGCCATCTAAGTCAATGGGCCGACTTAGTCGATCGACCGATTGAACTAAGATATTAAGTCAGCCATCTAAAAAGTCGCGTCGGTTCACCAAACCGACAGGTAGTTATTTTGTAACCGTTTGTAAATCATATATATATTAGGCTGTTGAGCCAAACGAGAACTCAGTTCAGTTCTCTACATTGTATGGACTCATTGTAATAATATAATCTGTTTAATCCTATCTATTATTGTCTCTTGTCTCTGTTCTATATTTATGTATGTTTTAGTATGTATTATTGGTAACCTTATGTGATCTGTGAGATTACAGCATTGGTTCCGTTGCTGGCAGTACATGACTGAAATATATGTTCACATATGATACCAGAGCAGGAGATTAAGGACTGGTGGGAATGTAAAATTGCAAACTATTTGCAGAATTACGCATGAAGAAACATATTAACAGTCGTAGAAGAAAAATAAATATTTTTTACAGAGACGCATGAAAAGTTTGTCGAATCAGTGCCCCAACTCTTGAAGCAACTCCTGGATGAGAAATACGGACACAACTAAAGAACAATAGTTGCTAGAGAAACTGATCCGAGGAGGCAGAACAAATTTGTCAGAGTGGTTTGAAAAAATTGCCGACGAATTCTGTGAGGAGCAAGCAGTCAAAGACAAAAATTCAGTGGAAACCGTCAAAGAGAAATTTTACACAGAATTCACCGAACAATTTTTGTGTTCCCTACCGACCTTGCTGTTCAAATTATTGATCAAGAAAGGAGAAGGAAACATTGTTGAACCTCGTCCACCACTGTATGAACAACCATCAAACACTAATTGGGCGGAGAAGCAGAGGAAGTGGGAGAAATTCATTGCAAAAAGGGAGTGGAAATACTTCCTAAGAAAATAAATCGAACTATCCGAGCTTTCTAAAAGCGTTGTGTAGGCTATGGGGGGGTAGCTGGTCATGTGTCGAAGATAGAGTATAGTGGATCCTAGTTGACTAAAATCCGATATTAGTCACCAGTAATGAGAATTTGGCTGAAGAGGACCTCAAGAAAGTAGTATCGTATGAAAGTATGTCGGACATCCAGAAACTAGAAAGGGAAGAGAGACACCAAAGAAGGGAAGCAAGACAAGAAAGGGCCTTAGAGCTGCAAAGAGGACAAAACCCTAGGGAGAATGACAAGGAAGAGAATCCGCCAGAGTCGGGTCATGACCGACATGAAGAGGGAGTCAAGCAAGAAGCGTCACCTAAAGAGGAAGAATTGTGGATAGAGTAGCCAGAAGCTCTCTAACTAAGAGCTCTCGATGAAGGAACAACCCTTTCCCCATTGAATCTGCGTACTAGAATACAGACTATTATCGAAGAAGACCTCCAACTATGAGCTGGTGACTTTAGTATATGGAGCCGACTAGGCGACGAAACGTACCCTGGACAACACCTTATTATAGGTCGACCGATGGAAGGGAACTAGGTGACGTTTCAAGCGGAAGCCTCCCTCCGAAATATCCACTTGCTCTTACCGACACACGAAGGAGCGCCCCCCTTCCCCCCCCCCGCAAAATACAACTTTAGAAGAAATTGAATAATCAGACCTACGAACAAATAGTTGTAGTGGACCATCAACAGCAGAAGTTGACATCAACCGACTACAAGTTGACGAAGAATAGACAACCGACGGGAACGCCAGTTCCGTCGAGCAGAATTCTATAGGCACGACTACATCAATAACCCCACCACCCTCATCACCACCCCCACCTCCACCACCACCAACTTCTGAGAGCAGTGACAGTGATTCAGACATGGGTCATAGATTGGCTCACATCCCCCTCTATGAAAGAGATGAAGACCCCAGATGACACTGGTTCATCTGTGAGTCGACCTAGGAAGCCAACTAGGTTACAGATGAAGATCGAAAAATTGCAAAGTTCGTAGGAGCCTTAAGGAAAAGGGCATTGACATGGTACATGAAATTTTTGAAAAGACAACCCAAAGCCACAAAAGCCAAGATTAAGGCATAATTTTTTCCATTTTTTAAAACTCCAGATGCTAAGCACCTGGCCGCAAAGAAGCTTAAAACCACATCACAGGCTGTGGATACACCCTTGGTCCGCAAGTTGAAAAACATAAAAAATGCCAAAGTACAGGAAGGCCCATGGCAGAAATCATTGGGACGAGATCTAAGAGTGGGCCTTCGTCAAGCCTAAAAGATGACTCAGGCAGCAGAAAAAGTCCAACGCAACACCCTCTTTGGATATGCCAATGCACCACTGATGGCCAGCTTTGGGGATACAAAGGAAGCTACTGTGAAATTCATTATCAGTCAATATCACAATGATCGGTTCTACTTTGATGAGCTGATTGACATTTCTGGGGATGTCATCTCCAAGCTGGCTGGCCTATCTAACAAAGGAGACCTTGTACCAGTCGGAATCAAAGAAGGACTAGTCAAAGAGCTTACGGGATCATCTTCTGGAAAAAACTTGAAAGGGTTGATGATTGGAAAAATCACAACTTGAACGCCACAGATTATGGCCAAAATCATCGCAATCACACTCACATTAGCAGGTCGAAGTAGTGACCTCAAGTTAGAAATGATGGAAGCCGTCGACACTATTGCCACCGACGGATGAATCTACCGATGGGGGGAGTTTGTCGTCGACATGATAAAAACCATATGTGAGTAATGCCAAGAGACGGGGGGAATCATCAAGTTCCCCTACCTCATCTTATGGATCTTTATGTACCACATCTGCCCCAAAGGAAGCCCCATCTTTCGTGAGCCATCAAGGTTCGACATGTGGAGGTTTAAACCCTTCTCCCAGAAAGGAACCCTGCATGAACTAGAGCAAGGGAAAGTATTCCTAGAGAACTGGTTCCAACAACTGAAATTTCACACAACTAGATGGAGGGTGCCTCAGAACATCTGACAAAATCTACCCGTGAACTCCCACATCTAGCTGGAGCTTGACCATACCTCAGTGTGGTACATGCAGGGCGAGGACTCTAATTCCAAATCCCTCGACTACTACCCGTATATCGACCAAATCTTCCAAGAATTGTCTCGACGGGCTAAAACGAAGATACCAGTACTAGCAGCAGTGAAACAGACCGACTTCTCGATCGAGGAGCCACTCACCGACCAAGAAAAAGAGGAAGACTATGAGCTCAACCTCTACATTAGTACATTTGTGTCGGAGGACACACCGGTCAAACCCACTAGTTGACTACAAATAACTATCAAACCTCCGACCGCAAAGAAAGCAGACCCATAGCCAACAAAACCACAACCACAGTAGAAAACAACTCGTCCGGCTCTAGCAAGTGTCGGCCCGATTCAAGCACCGCAGGGTGAAATCAAACCAGACAACCCTAAATATGTTGTTTCAAAAGGCATGATTCGGAAACTCGCCAATGAAATAGCAGCAGCCAGGAAGAAAATAAAAGGGCAAGCACAACAACAAGGCAAAGGTAAGCGTAAAATTATCATTGTCGAATCATCAGATGATGAAGAAGAACTGGCAGCTGCGGCCCTTGACATTATAGAGGATGCCACCGCAAATAAAGTACCAGTCGAAACACAGTTCCAGCATTTTGTCGACGCAGGAGCCCAAGGAGGTCGACCAAAGAAAGAAAAAATGACGATGATGCCTAAAAACGTCGTTGATCTTGTGTCGACTCCTCCACCCCCATCACTAACACAAATAATCAAGGAGCAAGCATTGGCACAACAGTCAGTCAATGTTGGAGACGGTAAAAGAAAAATTTGACAAAGACACCGACTTACAGGCTTTCTTTGAGACATTGCTTGTGCTATTTCAGTCGGCCCAGAAAATTTGCACCCAGGCTCCTCTCTATACAAGCAGCAGAACACAACCCTCAGTATTTGCACACATCACGTCGACCTTCACACAACAATCCGACCAAGAAGGCGATGTGATTGGACAAGTGACCTCTACCATTGAACCGATCGACCCCATACCCCAACCTGACCTACCAACCACTACACCACCGGGAGTAGACATACCTTCTAACATCAGTCCACACCATACTTCCCCCAAACCTATCACCCCCGACCATTCACCAACTCCATCACCACCGCTACCACCACCCCCACCACCCCCTGATTCACATATAGACCTATCACAACCAACTACATCCACACAACCGAAGGTGGTCATACCACCTCCCCAGCCAGAGAAACCATCAACTTCTATCCCACAAACCAAAGGACCCCCCTCAACTGTTGCAAGTACACAGGAGACAGAAGAAGAAAAGCACAAGAAGTAGAAGGAGCATCATGGAAAGACTCCCAGACTTCATATTATCTTGAAGGATGTAAGCTCCTTGACCGACACAGAGGTGGGACAACTCCTCAAAACTCTAGCCAAAGAAGCAAAGACAAGGACTGAGTGAAAAACCAAAGAACTCACAGACAAAAATACAGCACAGGTCGAGTTTCTCGACAAATGCAGGACTTTAGCTCAGTCCGTCATACCAGGCCCCATAGATGTCGACATTGATAGACCACTTGAAATATCATACCATCTATTTGAGAGCATGGTTTCGACCATCCAGGTGCACCTCCAGGAAACCAAGGAGGAACAGAAAGAGGAAACTTCCAGACTCCTATTGGCGTAGCACACTGCATTCTCGGAAGCATACAAAGTATTACAGGACCATATGGAGGAGTCTTTCATAACCAAAGAAGTCCTAAGAGACTGGCCTACTCACTATGGGCAAGTTTATCAATAGACATGATGGACTCGGTAAGGGATTCAGGATTTGGAGAGAAGGAAGACCACGGAGGCAGCGCTTAGACCGACGATAGAAGAACATATAGTGCTGGAAACCACCAAACTACAGAAACTGGAAAGGGAAGCACATCAGTGGGTGCAACAATCTCTCCCCAACTTAGAGAAAGTCGACATCATCTTCCCACATATGAAATGACTTATCGAGACAACAAAAGAGCAGGACCAGTTAATGGGCCCCAACATGGAAAGGATAGCTGAAGTTACCATCTCGAAGAAGATGTCGGTCCTGTCAAGCCTAACCACACTGACCATTGATATCCAGAAAGCTTTGCAGGATTGGACATACTTCCAACATCACCTTGTCATCACAGCTCTAGCCATTGTTGAGGTTTGTGTATAGAAACGACCAACCATCCGTCTTCACAGTCTGCCAAAGCAAATTTTTGAAGGACCAAAACAAACCAATTTTGTGCACCTCCCTGTTTCTTCGGGACAAATAAACGTTTTGTTCATGGGGGATGTGTAGAAGGAGCAAGTAGATAGGTTGAATTGAACAAGGACTGACTTAGTCGATCAGCCGACTAAGTTGATGAGCTGACTTAGTCGATTAGCCGACTAAGTCGATGGGCTGACTTAGTCGATCGACCAACTAAGTCGATCGGTTGACTGAACTAAGATATTAAGTCGGCCATCTAAAAAGTCGCGTCGGTTCACCGAACCGATAGGTAGTTATTTTGTAACCATTTGTAAATCATATATATTAGGCTGTTGAGCCAAACAAGAACTCAGTTCAGTTCTCTGCATTGTATTGACTCATTGTAATAACATAATCTGTTTAATCCTATCTGTTCTTGTCTCTTGTCTCTGTTCTATATTTATGTATGTTTTAGTATGTATTATTTGTAACCTTATGTGATCTGTGAGATTACAACAATCCTTATGAGTTGTGATGATAAATGAAGGATCAGCACTGGAAAGAATTAACCAAGAATTTTATTGAGTGGTACTATAAACTTATATTATCTACACACAACTTTCTCTCATTTTCCCAAAATATAGAAGTTCTCTTAGATGTTTCATTTCCTCACTATGAGGTTATGCTAGTAAAACCAAGTTAATGGTTGAAATTTAGAATTTTCTCATTGGTAATAAAACCAAGTTAATGGTTGAAGTATCATTTTATCATATGCGAAATTTGATTTATGGTAAAATTTAGTCCTTTCGCCTCAATACTAGCTTAGGGATGCAGCCTCAGGAATGCAACGTGTGGGAATGGGGCGGTGGAGTAGAAGTCTCAACCTCGCGATCCAAAGGGATGAAGGGAAAGATGACACAGAAGAAAAGGTGAAGAAAAACTCCAAATTTGGAACTGCTTCCCTATGCCATTGCCAGTTGCCACACAGGACTTTTCATCCCCATCTTTTAATTTCGTGGGTTTCTCCAGGCTTCACCCTTAAATGCTACGCTGCTTTTATTTTTGAATGATTATTGTGCTTTTCATGAATTTATATAAGAGATAATAAATATTCTTATGAGTTATTGTGTCTTTGGGATTTTTAGATGAAGATTTTTTGATATTTTGAGCCGGTTTTGTGATTTGAGGCATATAAAGATTAGTAGGGGAGGGAGGGATCCGAGTTTGTTAAGTGGGTAGGAATGGAAGTAGCAGCCGGAACCAATGGAGTCATTGCCAATGTATATGTGTCACTTGTATGCAAAAGTGTAAGTTCCTAGATATTTGGTAAGGTGGCATTTAGATTGAATGATGCCTTTTCCATGGGAAAATCTGAGGTTTTGGCTATTGAAAGGAGGAAAATAGATCAATCTGGCATATTGGGTGGTTCCCTAATTGAAGCGGCTAACCAGAGCAGACAATTCTTTGCTTCTGGACTTCATATTGGTACCCTTGTCAACAGAAACTCTCGGCACATATGGAGGGCCTCGTAGGACATTGCTGCTGATGCAGGTGGTAGAGATGTGAAGGAGTTTGTGCCGGCCCTGAAGAAATTCATGGGAGTTGAGACCATCACATTGAATAAGGTGACCCCCCTTGGACTAATGTTCTTCTGCATTCTTTTCAACTATATGATTCTGAGAGATACTAAGGATGTGCTGGTGGTGGCTACTAAGGGAAGCAGTGCTGAGATCGTTCCATTTCTCAACACATGGGTTAATTTTCCAATGCCCAATGTAGACTCAAGTACCTCATCACACCCACATATTAGTTGATTAGGTGCTTTTTCCTCTGTGTGAGTGATATTGAGATCTATGTTTAAGTTCAAATGTTGTCTTTTATTGTTGTTTCTGAAGTTTTTAGAATGCCATTTAAAAAAAAAAAAAATTGTATTTTATATTTGACTTTTTTCATTTTTGTTACAAGGTGACTTGACTAATTCCTGAGGCTCATGGCACAATAGTCAATCAAATAATTGAAAGAATTAGTGGAACACAACATTCACGGATACTCTGGGTGCCCTTCAGAAGAGAAAAAGGGGTTTTGCATCACTGGGTTTCTCGATTTGACGTGTGGCCTTACTTGGAAAGATTTTCAGAGGTAAAAGTTGATGACTTGTGAAGATTGAAATTGATAAGTTTTTTGTTTGCCTCCAGTCTGTATGCATGTACCCTTTTCAGGAGTAGTGAAATTAAATGTGTACAATGTTGTAACTTAATTGAAACTTGTAAAAGTAAATAAAATAATTTGAAGTAAATTTTTTTATGTGAAACGCCATCAATATAGAAAATAGATTGGCATACACAATTTGTTTCTTTTGTGCCCTTAGTATATCATATGGAACTCATATGAACATATTCCACAACTAAAAGGTAGCTTATACATTGGAGATTCATTGGCCATTGGAAGTGGCTACCCAGTCACTCCATAGTTATAAGCCAAATCATTTGGGCTTATTCCTCTTGTCTCTTGTATGCAGCATAAAATTGTCACAATGACACAAAATATTATCCAATCCCTACTGCTCTTGGGAATGTTGCCATGGTTATATGAATATATAGATGATTTTTGTAGATATGAAACTCCACTATGTATAGAGTTTTGTTTTGTTGCCCTCTCATACGCCATATCGTGAAAAACATGGGGCATTCAGATTTGTAAAACTGATTCTCATGAGACTGTTGTATGCCTCTTCTTGTTGTGAATGCTTGCACAATTTCTCATAAAACGGGGGTAATAGCCTATTGTAGCTAGGAAATTGTTTATTTTTAATTTTTAATGGCTACTCATTATTTATCTACCCTTGGACTAATGTTCTTTTTCATTCTTTTCAACTATACGATTCTGAGAGATACCAAGGATGTGCTGGTGGTGACTGCTAAGGGAAGCAGTTCTGAGATCGTTCCATTTCTCAAGACATGGGTTAATTTTCCAATGGCCAATGTAGACTCAAGTACCTCATCACACCCACATATTAGTGGATGAGGTGCTTGTTCCTCTGTGCGAGTGAGATTGAGAACAATGTTTAAGTTCAAATGTTGTCTTTTATTGTGGTTTTCGAACTTCTTAGAATGCCATTTAAAAAACTTATATTTTTGTTTTTTATATTTGACATTTTTTGATTTTTGTTACAAGGTGATTCAGCTGATTCTTGAGGCTCATGGCACAACATGCAATCAATGAATTGAAAGAATTAGTGGAACACAACATTCCTGGATACTCGTTCCCTTCAGAATAGAAAAAGGGGTTTTGCATCACTGGGTTTCTTGATTTGACGTGTGGCCTTACTTGGAAATATTTTTCAGAGGTAAAAACTGATGACTTGTGAAGATTGAAATTGATAGATTTTTTG
The DNA here is from genome assembly GCA_001517045.1 of Pseudotsuga menziesii. Lineage (NCBI taxonomy): Eukaryota > Viridiplantae > Streptophyta > Pinopsida > Pinales > Pinaceae > Pseudotsuga > Pseudotsuga menziesii. Next base: position 68,653 of record LPNX010246234.1, read on the forward strand.
TTTTCCTCCGGTCTGCATGCACGTGCCATTTTTAAGAGTAGTGAAATTCAATGTGTACAGTGTTGTAACTCAATTGAAACTTGTAAAAGTAAATAAAATAATTTGAAGTAAAATGTCTGATGTGAAACACGATCAATACACAAAACAGATTGTCATACACAATTTGTTTCTTTTGTGCCCTTAGTATATCATATGGAACTTATATGAACATAGTCCATAACTACAAGGTATCTTATACATTGGAGATTCACTAGCCGTTGGAAGTGGCTACCCCATGACTCCATAGTTATAAGCCACAACCTTTGGGATTTTTCCTCTTGTCTCTTGTATGTAGCATAAAATTGTCATAATGACACAAAACCTTCTCCAATCCCTACTGCTCTTGGGAATGTTGCCATGGTTATATGAATATATAGATGATTTTTGTAGATATGAAACTCCACTATGTCTAGAGTTTTGTTTTGTTGCTTTCTCATAGGCCATATCCTAAAAACATTGGGCATTCACATTTGTAAAACTGATTCTCATGAGACTGTTGTACACCTCTCCTTGTTGTGACTGCTTGTGCAAATGCTCATAAAATGGGGGTAATAGCCTATTGTAGCTGGGAAATTGTTTATTTTTAATTTTTAATGGCTACTTGTTATTTATCTACCCTTGGAGTGATGTTATTCTGCATTCTTGTCAACTATATGATTTTGAGAGATATGAAGGATGTGGTGGTGGTGACTGCTAAGGGAAGCAGTGCTGATATCGTTCTATTTCTCAAGACATGGGTTAATTTTCCAATTGCCAATGTAGACTCAAGTACCTCATCACACCCACATATTAGCGGATGAGGTTCTTGTTCCTTTGTGTGAGTGAGATCGAGATCTATGTTTAAGTTCAAATGTTGTCTTTTATTGTGGTTTCTGAAGTTCTTAGAATGCCATTTAAAAAACTTATGCTTTTGTATTTTATATTTGACATTTTTCATTTTTGTTACAAGGTGACTTAGTTGATTCTTGAGGCTCATGGCACAACATGCAATGAAAGTATTGAAAGAATTAGTGGAACACAACATTCACGGATACTCTGGGTACCCTTCAGAATAGAAAAAGGGGTTTTACATCACTGGGTTCCTCGATTTGATGTGTGGCCTTACTTGGAAATATTTTCATAGGTAAAAGCTGATGACTTGTGAAGATTGAAATCGATAAGTTTTTTGTTTGCCTCTGGTCTGTATGCACATACCCTTTTCAGGAGCAGTGCAATTCAATGTGTACAATGCTATAACTCAATTGAAATTTGTAAAATTAAATAAAATAATTTGAAGTAAAATTTCTGATGTGAAACACCATCAATACAGAAAACATATTGTCATACACAATTTTTTTCTTTTGTACCCTTGGTATATCATATGGAACTTATATGAACATAGTCCACAACTACATGGTAACTTATACACTGGAGATTCACTAGTCGTTGGAAGTGGCTACCTTGTGACTCCATAGTTATAAGCCACATCCTTTGGGCTTATTCCTCTTGTCTCTTGTATGCAGCATAAAATTGTCACAATGACACATAACCTTATCCAATCCCTACTGCTCTTGGGAATGTTTCCATGGTTATATGAATATATAGATGATTTTTGTAGATATGAAACTCCACTATGCATAGAGTTTTATTTTGTTGCTTGCTCAGAGGCCATATCTTGAAAACATGGGGCATTCACATTTGTAAAACTGATTCTCATGAGATTGTTGTATGCCCCTCCTTGTTGTGACTGTTGTACACCCCTCCTTGTATGCCCCTCAAATGAAATAACCATCAAGCTAAAATGCCAACCTGATCTGATTATTGGTAATTGCGGCGATGGAAATTTAGTCGCATCTTTGATTGCATATAAACAAGTAATCACTCGGGTTTTTTCCACTCACCATTGTGCTTTTGTATATCTGCTACAGCTGAAAAAGGAATTTTTTTTCTCCTTGAAACTTTTAATCTAACAATATATCCTATTTGTTATCTTAGTGCAACATAGCGCATGCTTTCGAGAAAACCAAATACCCAAATTCAGACATCTACTGGAAAACATTTGAAGAAAAATATCATTTCTCTTGTCAGTTTACTGCATATCTAATCGCAATTAATCATGCAGATTTCATTATTACTAGAACATATCAAGAGATTGTAGGAAGGTCTGATGTTTTCCTCCTATAGAAAGCGTCCTATAGAAAGAATCTTGAAACTTATATTTCATTTTTATGTTCTTTCTCAGGGTTGTATTCTGAATATGGGAGACCTAAAAACAAAAAAGGACTTTTAAAAAAATATCTGAACCAATTGGAAGTAACCAGTATTTTTAATACGTAGATATAAATATATGAATTTGTTGCTACAACAAGGATACTGTTGAAAAGTACAAAAGTCACATTGCTTTCACCCTTTTTGGTCTCTACCATGTGGTACATGGAATTGATGTTTTTGATATCATGTTCAACATTGTTTCTCTTGGAGTAGATATGCAAATTTATTTCCCTTATACAGAAAAGCAACATCACCTTACTGCTTTACATGGTTTAATTAAGGAACTATTGTTCAGTCCCAAGCAGACAACTGAACATCTGTAAGTAATACTCTCTATTAATGTGTGCGAGTATTCAGCTAATTTTGGCACATGGTACTCCAGGATATTTATTCCTGTATAATGATTCATTTTAGTTTTAGTGAATTGTTTCTCAGGAAAGCTAAAAATGATCGTTTATCAACCCAATGATGATAATTTATATCCCCTTCATTGTCTTCTTGGGACAACAATATATTCATTTTTTAGTGGATTGAAATTAAAATTTTCCAGTAAGAATGTCTAATATATTATCTTTGATTGAGCTATGGTTAAGTGGTAAATCCATGGGAATTTTCCATCGCCAGCCCAGGTTTGATTCTTAGAGGAAAGATGCCTTTGACATTTAAAACTGGGAATCCTTGTAATAAATTTGGCCATTGGGTTCATGATTATTTACTCCAAGCTATCATATACTTTATCAAAGAAGACACTTTTCTATTCCTGTATATTTCCCTTCATTGCCTTATTTGGGTCATTTGCTTTCCTACTATACCCATTGAATAATGTCATCCATCCTACAACATTGGAAGATTCTTTGCTACAATTTCTAGAAACAGAATGAACATTCTGTTTGTTCTTATGTTTTAGTATTCTTCAGTATTCATATAAGGTTTAAATGTTTGGGATACTAATCACTATGATTGCATAATAAATAACAAGGATATGTATACAAGGCTATGTTATAATATCTCTGTTTCACGATACTAGTACTAATTCATATAACAGTAATGGTAATCAAAGGTAGTAACCAAGCCTAGCGTAAGATCCATGATACCCTTATTGCTTATATTTGTACCATTAGTAATACACATACAGTGGTGTAAGCTGTATGTAAGATTTGTACTCTTTATACTACCATATTGAATAGGGTTAGTAATTATGGTTTCACTTATATACATTAAGCTCTAGTCTGTACCTATCATATCCACCGTGATTAGGATACACTTCATAATAAGTCACAACCGACCACCTACCTACCTAACTAGCATATCTCCTCGTTTAGAATTTACCAAATAACTATAGGATTTATACCCCCTTTTCCTAGTCTGGGCATCAATTCAATGTATTCTTTTTGATACTATATCGAATCTACTTATGGTCAAAGAAGGAACATAGAGAGAGAAACGTGGTTCGTGAGATTCTCCAATGGTTTCACCAAGATTTACCAAGGTTTTCACTAAGAACTGGACTTATTCCCATTTTAATTATAAAATATTGGCTTCCCACTGCTTTACTTTCCTAAGTTTATATTTCCTAAACTTGACTACATCTTGTATTATAAAAGATTTCATTACCAAATCTTTGCTTTTTATCTATACTTGAGTTATCACCAAATATTCGCTCTTCTCTATGCTTGGGTTACTACTCTTTGGGTTTTAAGAGCTTTCATTTCTAGGGTTTATATATTGCTCATGTCTACTTCTTGGGTTACAAAAGATTTCATTTCATGCTAGTGATCGGGATTATGATTATAAAGGATTGCCAAGATAAATATTTAATTGACCGAGCCAATGAACTTAAACCAGTTGATTAAGAAATTGACACGGTTGACCCAGCACCGGTGGAATCAGTGGTAGAGCCCGTAGTTCAATTAATTTTTATTTGCATGGCAGATCTTTAGGGCATCACCATGCTACTCCAAAGCTCTTCCATGACATAGAACAAATAGAATGACCATATCTGAAGAATGGCCATGACAAGTGTGATTGCTTGCAGGGTTGTAAGCAGGAGCCCAAGTTGCAGGGAATTAAGTAGGATCCCAAGTGTGATTGCTTGTAGGACTTTAAGCATGAGTCCACGAAAGATATTGAGTAGGCATTCATGGTAAAACCTATCTCAAAGTCCTTTGAAAAGTCAACGCAATCCTTAAAGCAGAAGGTTGTTAAGAGGATCAAGTCATAGTATTGTTGTTGATAAGAGTACAATTCCCCATCCTAACCAAAGTCAGACTGCTGCAAGAATTACTACCCCAAAGGTCACACCTAAACGTATGAGACAAGGTCATGGATTCAACCAACGTTACTCTTATGCTTGATGTTATCATACACCATCTCGAGACCACTCCGCCCCAAGGTCTCATTGCCTCAGTGAATGGAATATTCCTGAAAGGGATAGGTTTGTACGCATTCATGTGTATCCCCCTGGAGCTTCCATTTTCGTCTTCTTTGTTCCTTTATGTTAGAAACAATAAGCTCACCGCCATCAAGTATTCCTCTGACATGGAAGGTTTTGCATTCATATTTAAATGGATGTTGTTCATAGTCCTTAGGCAGTTATACCCATTTCCAACATCTGCACAATGACTATAGAGTAGATTCCTATGCCCTGTCATGATTGTAGTTTGTTAAGTATATCTAATTCTATTCCGTCTCCCAGTGTTTCAAATCATGCATGGTTTTCCAAAGAAAAATATTAAAAGACAGCCCCATCCTGTACTCAATGGCCCCATGAATGTGTTTATATCCAATTTTGTTGGGGATCATGCAAATTTATGAGTGCAAGAACTACAACATGACCCTAGGAAGCGAATAAAAATTATGAATTGGCATCACAATATATCCTAACCATTTGTCCCTGTGGATACTCATTAGCTTGATGGAAGAAGGAACTTTTCTCATCCCATTGTGGATAGGATCCATGTGAAGCACCAACTATTGGGTTGATCATCCTCTTTTGATTTTCCTTATTGCTGCACTTATACATGGCTCTAGGATGATCATGCTTATCTACTATATCCTTGGCATCCACACTAAGATAATTTTTGTTGATAGGTCTCATATAGTGGTACACTTATGGTTGCTAGGGAATAGTGATTTTTGCAATCCCATTAAGCCAATTTCTTGAGTTTTGTTCAAAATACCTAAAAGAGGTTTATGGATTTCATAACCTACTTGATCATATATTGTGAGCTTATACAATCTATCATCCTTTTCCTACCATTAGATACTCAAAGTTGTTTATTGATTCTTTTTACCATTATAGAGGACCCTATAAGTTAGGTTCCCAAATTCTTAAAGGGTGCTACCTCAATGGAAGATCCCCTGCCTTACAAGAAGGAGGTTGGTGGTTCGATTCCTCCATTCCCTAATGATATTATCATATTAGTTAAAAACAACTAAATTATTAACCAAAAAATAGATATAAGTGACCAAACAATGAGAGATAAGTGACCAAACAAAATGACCAAAATTCGTATATAGAATTACTAAAAATGACTAAATTAGTGACCAAAAAATGAGAGATGCAAAAATAGGAATTAAAGAGGATGAAACACGTGGTGCCAATGATGAAGACAAACATGGCATTGATATGGTAGAAAAATAAGTCACAAAACTAGGCATTAAAAAGGATGCAACACGTGACGCTAATGATGAAGCCAAACATGGCGTTGATATGGTGTAAAAATAAGATGTTACTTTGGATGAAAAACATGGCGCTACATAGGAAGAAAGATATGGTGCAACAATACAAGAAATATTTGGCATAATTTTGGTAGAAAAACATGATGCAAAAAAGGAAGCAAAGATTGGTGCAAATTTGGAAGCAAAAGTGGCACATATTTGGAAGTAAAACATGGTGTAAAATGGGATGCTAAAGTGGTAGCAAAAATGGATGCAATATTGGATGCTACTTTGGATGCTTACACAATGATATTAATGATGAAAATGTGGTGCTAACGAGGATGTCATTTAAGAAAAAAAAGAAGACACTCACTAGGAAACAAAATATGACAGTATTTAGGAAGCAAACATCAACGTTGTTTAGGAAGCAAAGTTGGACGCTATTTAGGAAGCAAACCTAGATGTAGCTTAGGAAGAAAAATTGGACACTAATCTAGAAGCAAAAAGATAGATGCTATTTTGGATGTCATAAAGTATGCTATCTAGGAAGAAAAAAAAGACTTTTTTTGAGATGCTTTAAGTTTTGTCCATGACATGTCCCATTTAGCGTCTAGTTTGACCACTCAATGTAAAAAAAAATTACACTAAAAAGGGACGCTAAATGGGATGCTAATTCCAAGATTTGTTGTAGTGTTCCTAAAGAGTTAGATACGAAAGATGTTATAAGGATGAATACTATGGATACAAACTGGAGTATTTGTCAACCCTTTTATAGATTCAACTATAAAGTAATCCCTTTATGATGGAGGAGAGGGAGGTTGACCCTTCAGAATGAATCCTTCATGGATATGTTTACGATTAATAAGGATAATTTTAGGCCACCAACATACAACATACAAGAAAAAATATAGGTCGCCACCTTTTAGAATGTGTCGGTTGTGGCCTCCTTTGTTATGTATCCCTACGCGAGGATGGTAGTGAAGATATGTTGGACCTCCCTTACAAGAAAATTCTATGATCTAAAAAGCTTAATTCGACCCTTCGGTTGGCTCCCACTTTGAGAATATTAAATTGGATAATATAATGTTGAGGTCACCACAAATGGATTGGAAAATGTATAAAATTAATCACTAAAAGACATATTAATATGGAGAGACTAATAATAATTTATTTATATTTGAAATCAGAATATAACATTGAAAATTTTTGGATTTCAGAGGGTTTGATCTCCTTCACCGGTTTGGAAATGTTGTAGTGGATAAAATTGCAACTTCATATGAAATCAATAACTATAAAAAAAACTCTGTCAATGTTACAAGATATGTTACAAAAAATAAGAAACATGAAGCGAAAGGAGAATGGTATGAGAAACAAAGATTTTAGGTTTCACATTTAAGAAACGGGGAGAGATAAACAAACAAATTGAATGTGAAGAGATCGAAAATATCTATACTATTAATTGATACATTTATTCTTAAGATTTTAGGTTTAATATCTCAAAATTTATTTTAGCAAATTTTATGCAAAATGACAACATAAATCTATCTGGTAAAGCTCATTCACTAGAAGTGTTTCTATGCTTCTCAACCAATAACTTGGATCTCTCAATAAATTTCAATATTATAAAATAATTGTAGGATTCAGAAGAGAAATACAGACATGAAGTAGGATCCTTCGTGCGTGGAAAAGAGAGGTATTGGAACACACGATAGGGAGGAGGTCTTCCAATGACCCAGATTAACCCACCAAAAGAATCACAATTCTTAGCATACAAGGATGGATTTTAAATGCATGTGGGAAGGAAGTGATCGAATGGCCAAAATGAGAGGGATGGGACAAAAACCAATGATTCACATAGAATATGGAAGATATAATAAATTTTGAATGTTTTCATTTATATTATCCCATGAATGTTTAAATGGATAATAGATTGAGTTTTGATTTCGAAATAAATTAAGGTATTTCCTAGAACCATTTAGCATTGGAATAATAAAACCCCATTCGATTTCCGAGGTAAAAATTTCCAAAACTTCTGCATTAAGATCTTTGGAAATATTATGGATAATATTCTTCCAACTAACAGATTGCCTAGTTTAGTTAGTGTGCATTCCTGTATTATCTAGTGTTTCCATCTTTTCTTCAATTTTAAGGAAAAATCTAAAGCTAGTTTTAAGGTAGGATGCCTTGTTTTTTGCAACAACTCACCTTTTTTATTTTCCTCATATAAAATCACAATAATGTCCAATTTCCATCACGTATGATATTTACTAACTCTTTCATAAAATTCATGAGCATGTTGACTAGTTTGGAAAGTGATTTATGCACCCATGGGGGATTTTGACTAGTTTAGTAAGCCTGCTTTTTTACTGATTCAAATATCATATTTGATCTTTTGAATCCTTGGATTATATACATGGAGATAAATCTACATCTAATTAATGAAGGATGGTGTAAATTAATATGAACAACAACTTGTGTAGTTCAACTGATTCAGTCTCCTTTTATGTGTTTCTTGCATAGTTTCCATCCAATTTTGTGAGTTCAATTGACCTAATGTGGGGATTAATTTTCACATGGTATCAAAGCCTTGGTATCTCAATTTTTATCCTCTACCAACTAATTTTTTAGGTTCAACATTAATCACTGGGAGCTCATTCTATTTGTTGAAGGGAGCAGTTGTTGAAGAATGGATCAATCTCAAGAAACCATCTTGACTCCATTCAACTATTTAGAATGGAAGGAAAGGATGAATATTATGAGGAGGATTAAATGCCTCTATAGAGTGACCATGGAAATAGAAGCTGAGCCTAATGCAATAGATGAAAATATCAAATGGCATAATATGATATATGATGCGTATGGTCTCTTATGTCTCAGCATTTCTAGAGACCTTCTATTTCATATCGATGGATTGTTGTCTACAAATGAAGTATGGGATAAGATTCAAAATTTATTTGGGAAGACATATAAGATGAGGAGTCATCAATTGTAGAGAAATTTGACTTCACTAAGTCCAAACAAATTCAAATCCTTGGAAGTCTACTTCTCCAAATTCAAATCACTACTTTTGCAACTTAAACAATGTATTGTTGACAAAGAAGATGAAAAAATATTCCTATCCATCCTTTCGAATCTTGGACTTGACTACTCATTATTTGTTTTGAACTTCCATGCCACCAAGTTGATAGTTCAAAACTGGAAGATTCCTTCACTGGCATATTTCATGGAATACTTGACTCATGAGAAAGGAAAATTGGTCTTAATGGGCACCATCAAACCTTCCAAAGATCAATCTTTAATTGATGGATATTCCAAGTTTGAATCAAAAGGAAATAAAAAGTATAATAAGCCTCCATATAAAAAGGAGACAAGTCCAAGTCTTATGAGCAGTCCTCAAAGTCCAAGAAGAATAAAGGTAAAGGTTAAGGTAGCAAGTGCACATACTGTTGTAAGGGTTTTCACCCTGAGAGCTCTTGAATGAAGAATTAAATTGATATGATAAATCAAGTCCTCAAGAAGAAAAACATCTCCTTTCTTGATGGCACAAAGAAGAAGGAAGGACTATCTAGTTTCAAAGACAATGAGAGAATTCATGCCTAGGTTGAAAACACTGTAAGATATCCTTCCTTTATCATCGATTCTAGAAATTCTAGGCACATGGTTTCAACAAAGGAATCCTTCTCATCTCTTTATGATTCGAAAGGTCCAAATATTTTTCTGGGAGATAACTTAAAAACTGAAAGTAAGGGTATAGGTAGAATTTATTTTAACCGTGGTTCCTTCAATAATTTCTTATATGTCCCAGGTCTTGCTACTAATATCTTGTCAGTATACTAGATAACCCATAATAGGTCTCCTAAGAAGGTTTCTTTTATCTCCCAATGAAGTTAAAATCTCTAATATTGTTAATGGTAGAGTCATTGCTAAATATTTTTTGGATCATAGTTAAAAGGTGTATAGGTTCTCACACTTCATACCTTTATCTAACCCCTCTACTCTCCTCACCCATGCCAATAAATAAATCAAACTTTGGAATGAGAGGTTTGGTCATTTAAAATATAACTATATTTCATATTTTTGTGAAAAAGACATGGTTTTAGGATTGCCAAAGATAAAGTTTTCCAAAGGAGTCTATTAAGGTTGCATTCGAGGAAAACATACAGATAATAAGTATGAGAGATTCAGTCATAAGGTAACCTCTGAGCCTCTTGAGCTCATCCATATTGAAATTGTTGGTCCCTTCCCTCATATTTCCATGAGTCAATCCAATTATATATTACCCTTTACAGATGACTTTTCCAGGTAATGTTGGGTTTACTTATTTAAACTCAAGATCCTCAGATATGATAATGGTGGTGAATATGTCAAGTCTAATTTAATTAAATATTGTGAATATGTAGGTATCCATATGCAACACTATATTCCTGACACACCTCAACAGAATGGTGTTGCTAAGAGGAAGAATAGAAGTATCAAGGAGATGGCTACTTGTATGATGGAGTCTAAGAATTTTCCACCAAAATTTTGGGATAAAGATATAAAATATGAATCCTATATCTATAATAGGGTGCATCACAAGAAACTCTATGGAATTACTCCTTTCAAATCTTGGAGTGGACACAAGCTTGATGTGTCTCATTTTGGGATTTTTGGCTCAAGGGAAAGAGCTAGAATTCCATTAGATAAAAGGAGGGATTTGGAACCCCAAAGTAAAGAGTGAATATTTGTTGGGTATTATGAATATTCAAAAGGGTATACTATGATAAACATGAGAACTAAAAAATAATTCATTGAAAGGAGTGTTCAGTTTGAAGAAGAGCCTTTGCTAGCAACAGAAATTGGAGAGTCCTCTTCACCACCTCCACCTTTGATTGCAAGTGAATAGGATAATGACATTTCTGATTTTGAGATTTATGATAATGATTATTTAATTTCATATCCTAACATCCAAAAAAGGCCAAATTTGGAATCAAATAACATTCAATAAGTTGGGGAATTAGGTGGGAATCCTAGTGATTCTAGGAGGACTAGATATGAATTCGAGAGTGCCATTTTTGTCAAGGACCCTTTCTTTGATGATAAGTGTTTTATATTTATTAAATATTACCCATAGACATATTAAGAATAATATGAATATCCAATATGGAAAAAATCCATGAAGGAGGAATTTCATTATCTCCAAAAGAATGACACATGGGAACCAGTCATTCTCCCCCCAAGGAGGAAGCTAGTCAAGTGTAAGTGGGTATTAAAGACTAAATTTTATGTGGATGGATATCATGTAAATTATATGGAAATATTAGTGTCCAATGTATTCTAACAATTCCAATTAATTGACTACAATGAGACCTTTGTGGAAATTCAACCCAAGAGATAGAAAAATTACACTCACAAAATTGTTAATCAAACATGCAAAATTAACACCAAAGGAGACTGAAATTGGAGCATAACACTATTCTGTATTGAGTAAGTGTAAAATAGAAAAACTTGAGAAGTAATAGGATGCTTTAATATATAATTACATGAGAGATTCTAATGCATAAATATGCCAATTGAAATAGTAAAAAAGCAGGCTTACAAAAACTAGTCAAATCCCCATAGGTGCATAAAGCAGTTTCCAAATCTAGGTAGATACTCATGAATTGGCTAATTAAAGTGGGAAATATAAAGAGGGATGGAAAGAAAACTCATACATGCTTTTATTTGGAGAAAAGGAGGGAGGATGATGTGGGAAAAAAACAAGGCAGTTACCACTAGTCTAGCTTTCACTTTGCCTTAAATCAGAAATAAAATAAGACAGATTTACAGAAAAAGAAGATATGTGCTTTGGAGGATATGGAATAAACAAGACATGTTAAAATGGGTTTCCAAGATGTTTCCCAAGTGCTCCATTACTCATTTTTATCATGTGTTGACTTCTAGGACATGTAGAAGGCAACTAGCATAGAGTGGAATCTAAGAAACTAGGTAATAAGACAAAAATGATTAAATTAATGTCTAAGGTAGGTAAATATGGGTTTATTATTATAACACCCCCCGTTAATCATGAATTTATGAGTAAATATCAGAAAAATATAGGGCCTAGAAACAAGGCTTAGTCACCCTTTACATATTGCTTATCCATACAACCAAGGAAAGAGGCAAAAACCCAGTGGGAAAATCCTCCCTTAAACATGGACAAGAAAAAAAAATTGGAAATATTGTCATCAATCATGCTTCATAGCATGATCACCAATCCCCAGCAGTGATTTGAGACTTCTAAAAGTCTTCTCACAAAAAAATTTGGTGAAGATGTCTACTACTTGTTCTAAAGATGCACAAAAGAGTAGATCAATGGTACCATCATGCACAAGCTGTCTGATGTAGTGCATATGGATCTCAATGTGCTTGGTTCATTGTAGATGAATTAGATCATTGTAGATTCAAATAGCTATCTAATTATCACATTAGATAATAATTGAAAACTCTGATTTGAACCCACATTCTCTAAGTATTCCCTGCAACCACAAACATTGAGTTGTTGCATTTACAACTCCTCTATACTCTGCTTCTATAGATGAGAGTGCTATGGCAATCTGCTTCTTTCTTGACCAGCTGATTGGCCCTTCTGCAAGCATGAACACATATCCTAATGTAGACTTTCAATCTGTGTTGTCACCTGCCCAATCCTTGTCAGTAAACCCAATTAAATCAAGATCATATTTTTCTTTGTAGAAGATTCCATGAGTATTAATCTGTCACAGTAATCTAGGGACTAGGCACAAGTCTCATCAAATATTAATAACAATAAGGCATGAAAATGGTGTAATTGTGCTACAAAATGAGTAGCCACTCTGTATTTTCACACAAAGAATGAGTAATAAAATACAAGATCATGTTGCAAGCATGAATGACAAATCATTTCAAATTCCCAAGGAGGTCATTTGAATTGAATGAGTGAGTCTAGCTTAACTGAATGTAAGCCATAGTCAACACTCAAGTTAACCACTGATCAAAAACCTAATTCACTCAACTGAGCCTTAACTGAAGTTGGAGTGCAATAAATGACTGAGTCTAACCGAAAGTAGCTCAGACACATGTCACTGCAAGCAAACCAACAAGAGGTAACACATCAATGACTCCAATGAACCCCAATGAGGTTAACTGAAGTGTCACTGACCATCAGAAGTGGTTGGAGGTACCCCTATAGAATCCAATTCATTAAATAATCAATAAATAATCAATTTAATGAAGGAATGTTCCTTCACTGCTCTGTTTAACTGATTGCAACCATAAGTTAGCAATATGGGGCATTAATGACACTCAGGTCACCCCTGGAGTGCTCCAGTTAGCCTCCCCGAATGTAGGAGAAGGCTAAGTTATCCTCCTTAACTAAAGGTAGGCATGGGTGTGATCTAGCTGATGTCATATAGTTCTCCTCTAATGTCAATTAAGTTAATAAAAATTAGGATAGTGGTTTAACTAGGCCAAATTGACCAAAATGAGTGTGTATGGTGGTAAATGTCCCCAACACCCCCCATTAAGCTATACTCATGAGGAGTAGAAAACATAAAATGTATAAAAAAGCTAGGGCCCCAACAACTAAGGCCATAGGTCACCCTGTACAATATTGAAATTGAAACAATGCTAAAAAACAAACTAAGTGAGGAAAACATGGAAAACCCACTGGGAAAAACCCCCCCTCAAGCTGAACACTGAAAGTAGTCTGATCACCCTGATGGACTCACCCCCAATAGTGAATGGAGGTAAGTGAACTTATTTTCTGAAAATCTCTTGGTGAATATGTTTGCAATCTTCTCATCAGTCGGGTAGTATTGCAGAATGATGCTCTTGTCATGCACTAGCTCCCTGATATAGTGCATGTGGATCTCTACATGCTTGGTCCTCTACCTGGTAATTGGATTTGTGGATATCTTAATAACACTTTGATTGTCACAAAAGAGGACAGTATAAAAATTACTACCAAGATCAAACTATAAAAGAATGCCTTGCAACCAAACTGCTTGGTTGCACCGCTCCTCAATACTCGACCTTTGCTGAAGATAATGCGATGGCAGCTTGCTTTTTGCTAGAACAGAAAATGGGGCCACCACAAAAAATGAATACATATCCAGAAGTAGAATTCCAATCAATAGAATCACCCACCCAATTGGAATCTGTGTATCCAACCAGCTCTATCTCGGAGTCTGCAGCATAGTGAATGCCATAGGTCCTGGTTCCCTAAATATACTGGAGGATCCTATTGGATGCCTTCCAATGAATATAATGATGCTGCTGCATGTATCTTGATACAGAATTCATGGCATAACAGATATCAGGCTGAGAATGTTTCAAGTACAACAAGCTACCAATCAGTTGTCGATAGATAGTGCAGTCCATGGGAGGTGTGTTTTTTCCTTATTCAAGGTTGATCCTTGAAAGGAAAGGGAATGGTGTAGGCCTACATTCAGCCATGTTAAACTTGAATAAAAGTTCTAATATTTATTTTTACTGAGTGACCATTATCCCATCAGACGTTTGCTCAATTTCGAGCACCAAATATTTTTTTAAGAGCCCGAAATCGCTCATTTCAAATGCATTGTGGAGAGCAGTTTTGATGGATGAAATAGAAGCAACCGTGCTACCTGTGATCAGTAATTCATCAACATATAAATCAATAATAATCAAATTACCATCATACTACTATATATACACTTTTGTATCTGATCTACACCTTTGGAAGTTTTGCGATAGAAGGAAGACATCCATCTTGGAATACCACTCTCTTGGGGTCTGTTTTAACCCATATAGTGAGTTCTTTAGCTTGAAAAACAAAGATGGATCAGAGATGTATCCCTCAGGATGCTTCATGTATATCTCCTCATGGATATTTCCATGTAGAAATGCTGACTTAACATCCATATGATGCACTTTCCAGTGCTTAAATGCTGAAATTGCCAAAACTAGGTGGATGGAGTCCATTTTTGCAACCAGTGCAAAAGTGTCATGGTGGTCCACACCTTGGACCTAAGAGAAACCTTTTAGCACCAGCATTGCATTATATTTTCAGTTTCTTCCATCAGCAACAAACTTGTTCTGAAACACCCACTTGCATTGAAGCAATTTTCTTCCCGAAGGAAGAGAAACTAGCTCCCAAGTAGTGTTTTTCTGAAGAGAATTCATCTCTTCGTCCATAGTAACTTGCCATCTCAGATCCTTATGAGCATGGTAGTAGGATTTTAAGTCTGAAATGATCATAAAATAACAATTTTTGGACAGCAAATTATCAGGATAAGAGAGCGAAATACCTGCTCTTTGGAAATTAGACCGGGTTCTCCTTGGATCATCCGGATTTCCAATGTTATCTCCTGCGGAGGGGAGTGTCTGTCGGGCCCATGTGGGAAGATGATTTTGTACTTCAGGTTTTGATTCAGCATGTGATTTTTCTGCACACTGATATCAGAAATAATAGGATCCAAATCAGGTTCATCACCCCCAGTTTCATCATCCAAATATTCAGTAGAATAGGAAGGAAATTCAACAGTTTTCTCCTTCACTAGTTCCACCTCCTGAAGAGGCTCATCAAACTTGACACTTCNTATCCAAAATCTTGAGACCTTCTAATTCATCAGGATACCCATTAAAAATTCATTCTATACTTTGCATTTGCAAATCCCTTCTTTTATCAAGTGGAATTCGGGCCCATGCAGTGGACCCAAACACCCGCAGGTTCGACACATCCAACTTGTGTCCGAAGTATGCTTTGAAAGGGGTATTCCCTTTCACCGATGAGTGTGGAACTATATTCTGAATGTATCCTATAGCATTCATGGATTCATCCCACAAATTTGCATCCAACTTCTTTGATTCCAACATACAGGTGGTCATCTTCTTGAGAGACCGATTCTTTCTTTCCGCTACACCGTTCTGCTGGGGAGTGTAGGGAATTGAATGTTGGACCTGAATACCACTTTGGGAGCATATGTGTAGAAACTCATTACTGAAATAATCCCCACCATTATTATATCTCAATATCTTGATTTTAAGCCCAGAGGCATTCTCGATCAAGGCCTTGAGTTAAGTGAATTTTTCACATACTTTAGACTTCTTTTTGAGAAAGAAGACTCATGTGTACCTTGGAAAATCATCAATAAAATTCAGAAGATATCTTGATCCATTCATGGATGTTATAGGAATTGGAATGCTGATATCATAATTTATCAGCCCCAATATGCATGTAGCTCAGTTTTCCTTCCCCTGATCAAACTTGTGCTCAGGGTGTTTTCCAACCATACAGCCCTTACAAATTCCAGTGGTTTCCTTGATGACCGGGATGCCTTTAACCATGGAGTTTTTCTGTAATTGATGCAAATATTTGAAATTTAGATGGCCAAACCTCTCATGCCATAGCCTACTAACTTCATTTCCATGTGTTAGCAGAGCGGTGGGCTTTGCATCCGCCACAAAGTGGGGAAAATCATAGGCTTTTGCATGATGGTTTGCAAGGCCTTTAGCAACAAGTTTCCCGGATGCAAGTTCTATTATATCAAAATCATTTGGGCTGAAAGATACTCTCTTAGGAACTCCTGTATGTGTCATTTTATAGACACTAAGGATATTTGATGCCAGAGACAGTACATACAAAACATTTGAAAAATAGCCATTCTCAATATCAACCGTACCTTGTCCTTCTGAAATGATGGTGGAGTCATCTCCCATGTCAATGGGGATGGATTTTCTGGTCTCCAAGGATGAGAAGGAGTCTCTTTCAGCCATCATGTGGTTCAAATCTCTAGAATCAATCAAGAGTGCTTTGGACTTCGAAGTGCCTTCCATGAGGGCATGACCTCTTTCATGTTTTGGTTCCTGATCTTGTTGATCTCTCCTCCAAAAGCTTTCTGGAAGATTGATGTGATTTATCTAGAGGAGAGAGGAAACTTCATTAAGCTTCTTCTTCATGCAGGCATGTTTAGGGTGGAATACCTTCCCGCAGTATGAACACTTGATTTTTTCCTTTTCATGATGCCCTTTTCCTTTGTTCTTGTTTGACCCGGAAGACTCATCACGTTGCTGGTTTTCAAATTTAGGCTTAGGAGCTTTGAATTTAGTTTTTGGGTTCTTCTAATACCTTCCTTTACCCTTCAGATATTTGGGCCCCAAGACATGGAGGGATTGATCATGGGAGGATCTGATGATCCCCATATAGATAAGCTTATCATGTTCACTTGTTAGGGACTCAATGAAGGAATTGAGTGTAGGCATCTTCCATCCAGGGGTTGTGAGATTCCCCGCACGGAATGTAGAGACAAAAACTAAATAATCAGCTCCAAGTTTGGAGAGTATGGCGAGGATGAGCTGATCATCCTCCTTCTCCACTTTGCAT
>LPNX010246269.1:0-33197 GCA_001517045.1 Pseudotsuga menziesii
CAGTAGATAGTCGATCAGTTGATAGTCTTATAGATTCAGAAATCAGTCAGACAGACTGCGTTGTAACGATCCAGACACATAGCTGTCTGTGAGTCATTTTGAGTCTATAGGTAGTCATTTGCAGAGAGAGAACTGAGAGGGAAGATATATAGAGAGAAGATCAGAGATCTAGGAGAAACTTTGCGCTGCAAGGGCAGAGCAACAAACTGTGCCAACTTCCCTCAAAAGATATAATAGAAGCACAGTTTGGTGGACGTAGCTCCCAGCCCGGGGGTGAACCACGTTAAATCTGCGTGTTATGTGTTGAATGGATGTGATTGTATTTGCTTATTGTTACTAGTTATTATGCATGTAATGATAGTAGCAGTAGACGAATGTATGTGTTGTTTCGTTCATAATATTGCAAAAGACTAAGGATAGATCGAAGTATTGCAGTAGGTTGCTTAAGGACTATTTCACGTCTGTCACTAATTACCAGTTATTCATAATAGACTCCTGAAAAGTAGAGTGTCGCACATTGGCGCAATCAACGTTAAGAGCGTAAAGTCGCAGTGGTAGGGTATCACAGAGAAGCGATATCGCATCGGCAGAGGAGCTGCGATGCGAGATACTGCGAGCTGAGGGCTTAGCGTTGAGGAAAGGATAGGTGTTCCGCGGTGCGCAGAGAAGTGGTAAGGATTGGGGAGCTGCGAGTAAGTGGAAGTTGTGCGACGCGAGAGGAATCCGAGCAACAGGTGCGAGGTTGAGCATCGCTCGGGTGAAAGTGCTGCGAGTAGAAGGGGACGTGCGATGCGCAGAGCTAGTTGACTTAGTGGCGCACAGGAGAAAAGGGGAAAGAAGTAGGATGAACAGAACCTGGTCCAAGACACTTGAGTCTTGGCCAACCCATTAGATTCACTTCGGGTGAGACTTCAGATCGCTTTGCGGTCTGTTGCCGAAAGGGCCAGTGAGTTTGGGGTATTGTTGATTAATTATAGTAAACCCGGGTCTGCCCATGCAATCAACAGTAAGTGTTGGGCCTTTCTTCGATCATTGGTTGATCAGATGTAAGTGTTGGGCCTTTCTGACAGGGTTGTGGGCTATGTTACCACATGGTCAGATGTGAGTGCTAGGCGTTGCCTTTCTTATATGATTATAGGATTAGTTCCTACATGATCAGATGTAAGTGTTGGGTGGGCCATTCTGACTTAAGTGTCAGATATAAGTGCTGAGGAAGAACTACATGGTGGCTAGGGCTACATCCAGCATGAAAAAGGGCTGGCTCTGTAGAACTTCTTGTGATGAGAAGAATCATGAGATAGCACCTGTGAAGATTCAGTATTGATGATCCAGCAAAGATGATCCAGATCAAGGGATGATCCAGATCCAGAGATGATCCAGATCGAGCGATGATCCAAATCCAGTGATGATGATCTAGATCGAGTGATGATCCAGATCCAGAGACAAAGATGACTTGAAGACGACGAAGACTTGAAGATGAAGATGACTTGAAGATGCAGATGATAAGAAGATCCAGAGAAGAATACCAGTGATGAAAATTGTGTCAAGAGAATACCTTCCTAGTTAAGAGGGAGTGTTGATGTAATTGTAACTTCGAAATGTATTCACTTGTATTTCTTATCTATTTTAACCCAATGTTTATTCCGGAATGTTCTTGTGTTATGTCATGACCTAATGTTCCTATCGGGAGGATCTATAATGTAAACAAGTCATGTCAAGTCATTGTGGGTAACCCTCCTATTGTCTAAGGGTTAAAGTCCCCGCAGTTCCGAGGCACTAGGTTTATTATACTCTCCTAGTGAGGTCAGCCCTAGTAGGGTTTTAGTCATGTCAGGAATTAGTATAAATAGAGAGGTGACCTCTCTATTTAACACTTCATCTCATACACACTCAGTTGTAGAGCATAGGTGAGGAAGAGAAAGACACTGTGGCAAGAGGAAAGAGCTTACTGCTGTCAGGAGATTGTGTTACTATTTTTTGGGTTTCACTTTGGTGCTGATTCTATCTCTGAGGAAGTTGCGGGGTTTTCTCCATTTATGGTTTTCCCGAGGAAAAAAAATGTGTTCATTGTCTCTTGTGTTTGATTGATGTGCTTGTAGTTCTCTCAGTTAAAGATCCTAATGATATGCTAGCTTAATGTTTAAAATCTAACACGCCCACCTTCCTGCACTCCTCTTCCTGCATCCCTCCATTGCACGCTCTCCCCACCCGCCTCCACACTCCTATGACTTCGGCCACCTCCTCCATCACACCACCATTTCACGGCACCTGATCCACGTGAAAACCTAATTCTAAAAACCCTAAATTGTACAATATCAAAAAAAATTACAATAAAATTATTATTATTAAATAATAATATTTATTATACTATATGTTTCAACATATATAAAACTTTTCAAAATATAATAATAATAATATTATTATTATTATTAAAATATTCCAAAAAATAATAATAATAGATCATATTAATAATTAATACCTAATCATTGTAATAAATACAATTATTATATAAAAGAAAAGAGAATAAATCAAATCAAAGAAAAAAAAGACAAAGCGAAAATGAAAGACGGATTTTAATAAAACAGAGAAAAGATTTCTCAACGTTCCGACGAAAGTGTCGATGGTGATGCTAAAATTTAATGGGATATTTGATGAAAGTCCAATTGCCATCGCTATTTGTCCATCCAACAAGGAAAACTATATAAACATTGATGTCACAAATCAAGTACAAGTTCAAGAATCAATGAAGAACTATTCAAATGAAGATCAAATAGAAGTACCATTACAAATTGATGGTTATCATTTTGTAGATCAATTCAACGTCGCAGCTATACACGACCATCTCATTGACATAATGTTGGGTTATAACTGGTTGGAAAAACTAGGAACATTCTCCGTCAATGCAAAAAAGAATTGCATCACTTTCTTCCATGAGAAGAAGAAAATAACGCTACGGGATTTCTCAGTGATAGTCCCCTTATCACAGACTACAGACGAAGAATCAATTGATGGATGATATGAAGAGTTAGAAGAACAAATAAAGATTTTTAACAAATTCATCATGGGCAAAGATAATGAGTTGCAGCACATCCAGAGAAAGCGAGAAAATCAAGAATTCGAATTATGTCAACATCAGCAGAAAAAAGAAAAAACTCCAGCAACAACATGACGACATTAAGAAGACACATAAGTTGGAAATTACAAAAATAAACAAGGTGTTATAAAGAAATTCCGAAGAACTTTTTTTACTACGAAATCATAACAAAACATTAATTACGAGGATTAAAAAACTGAAATATAGTCGCAAGAAGAAACATTCCAATGAATACCTAGAAGGAAGAGTTCTAGAAAATCAAGAAGAAAACTAGTGCCTAAAGAATCTTAATCAAGAACTAGAGAAACAAATCCAGAAGTTAAAAGAGGACAAAAAGTCACAAGATGAAAAGTTTGAGAAGATTCAGAGTAAAAACAATCTATTGGAGAACAAAATAGCGCAAATCCAGAAAGAAGCATCCAGACTCTCTGAAAAACAAAGTCAAGTTGAGGAAGTAAATTCAGTCATCATCACAGATAAAAAAGAATTCAATACAGCCGAAGAACAAACAACAAGAAATCCTTATTGACACCCCAATTATAAACATTATTTTGACCAATGACAGGGTCAAAATGAACACACTCATAAGAGAGATGATGTCAAACGAGCAACAACAAGAAATCAAAATACAAAACAACAAACAATAAGACTTATCCCATAAAGTGATCAAATAGCTTCAATAAAAATCGATTTGGGATGGACCACATCAGAGACGATGCGACAGTTCTTTGGGGAATTCGCAACTCGTATCGCCTCGTTTCATCAAATGTCGTAATGACTAAAAGATCGAGAGATAGCATTACAACAAAAAAAATCAGACAAGATTTGAGGACAAAGATTCCCTTAAGGGGAAGGAAATGTATCAATAAAATAATAAATTAATATTAATATTAATTTATTATTAATTAAAGACTCCCTAAGTCAATAGTCATGTCCTTTTACGAAAAGGTGCATGATGGGCTTATATAAAGCCCGGACCTATGTAACTATTTATCATCTATCATAAATTATATGTTTACATTCTACTTAGCCATTTATGTCTTTCTTACGTTACTTGTACTTCCTATTCAATTATTGAGGAACTTTGTTCTTTCACATTGATTTTAATATTGTCTTCCAGGAGAGGGGGATAATCTTAAGGATGAGGGGTTAGTAATCATTGTTTTCCTTAAAGGAGGATTGTATTCCTATGTTCTGAATATTATTATCCTTAGGGCTCAAGTTAGAAGAGACCTTCTTGTGCAAATTCCAAGACCTCATCATGGGGATGACTTGTACGGGCAATTTATGCTTAACAGTGTCTAATGCTGGGACGAAAAATGTCTTATTGGCACAAGTTGATTCCCTACAAAATATAAGTACTTATGTCTATTTAATTACTTTATATATGTTGGTGTTTATGTTGCCATGGAGGATGCTATATATTTCTACCATTTTATGACATTAAATTGTATATATGTTTGTGGTGAATTGCTAACCATTGTTGTGTAATTGGCATCCCATGAAAGAGGTATTCTATTGTGTTGGATTAGTGACTAATTGCTCATTTGTTATGGTACTTATGAATATTAGGAGATATCATCAAGGACAGTCTGTATGGACATATATGTATGTACCGGATCATATCATCCTTGGGATTTATAACTGACATTTAATGTGGAAAATATGTCCTAATGTATTGATTAGAATTATGTTATATGAGGTAGTGTAGAATGTTGAATTTATGTATGTATTAGGAAACTAATTGCTTATGAATTAAGGATAATTAGAGGAATGATAATTGGACAACCATATGGTTGTACCATATCAAGCCTTACCTGGTCTTATGAAATGAATAAATTATTGCATTAAATTCTGATATATTTATGCATGTAAATCTGCCTCTTGAAAGTGTAATAATGTTGATTTAAAAATGAGGTGTATAGGTTGGTTGTGTATGTCATTAAATTATTTGGATGGACTGGTCTATGGGGTAGTCCATATTGCCATGTATGGTTGTCCTGGATCATATCCTAGTTGGAATTAGAAATCTGAAATAGTTAATTTAGATCTTCCATTGATAGGTGGTTAAACCTTGCTTCCCAGGAAAGTGTAAATGTTGAATGTTTTTCTATAGTAAATAGGGTTACAAGAAGGAGTAAAGTCTAATTTAATGTTTTTATTATATGGCCACGAGTGGCAATCCATAGGTTTAAGATAATATTTAAACATCATGTTAAGTGGTATGGTTGAATGTATCCATGCGTCAATAAAATAAAATGTATATAGAATGGAAAAATGAGTTGCATTGTTAGAGAAATCCCTCTTGATGGATCAATGTTTATAAGTTTTAAATTGTTTGACATGTTATCCAACCTCAAAAGGTATGGCTCCACTGTTCTTAGATTATATTCATCCATCCCTTTTGATCAAAATCCTAGTTACCCGACCTTCACGTGTTTCTCTAGGGTTGGTTAAGTTACAACACACTCCCCAACATGTTCACTATGAACCCTCTAAACCTCTTCCCTTGCACAAGAAAATATTTTTGGAGCTGAATTGCAACCCTAGAACCCCATGGACTTGGGTGAATGGGAAATTCTCTCCCAACTCCACCTTACCAATGACATCCAAATTAGTAACCTTGACACAATAAGTCATTGTGACTTTGATAGCCATAATTGGAATGATACATCTATCCCCTTTCACTTGTAAGAAATCACAATAAAGTTGATAGAGAACACTCATTCACACCATCATCTTCCATAAAAGTGTTACTCCAATATACCCACTTACAAATAATTTCTCCCCACCCAAATCAAAGCTCTTACCGTTGTCTTGCAACTTCCATAAACAAATATAATACTCCTCCACTGAGAATGATCATGTAGGGCACTTCTAGGAATAGAAAATCATACTTGGTTGGATTCATTAAAGCAAATTTCGCTCAACCACAAAATTAATACAAAAACAATTGATATTTTTTTCTCCAACCAACATCACAATCTTCAATATCCAAGCATATACAACGCATTCTTCCCTTCACATTCTTGTAAACTAGTTCTTTCCTTAAGAAGGAGAATGCACTTTTGAGCCTTAAAGAAGTCTTTAAGCATATTTAATACATTCTCATTGTTGAAATGAGCTTCATAGGGCCAACATCTTTTACTTGCATCAAAGAGTGTCTTTTAGAAGCATTCCCTCAACATATAAACATCCATTTTGCAAGTTGTTCTATTATTCTCATTGGAGACCTCAACTAATTTCCTCTTGTGAAGAACAATCCACTATATACATGATCATCTCATCAATATACACTCTAGCTAATCCTTAATGTAATGGTCACTATAGAAACTATTTTTGATAATGGAATGACCCAACCTATGTCACCTTTAGGAACATCCTTCATAATATAAAAATGAAATAGCTATTTTGGAGGATTGGAACCTTCTCATGTCAAGGATAGACTCCTTCCTACCTCAAGATGAGTTGTGTACTTTCCATGCTTCAATCCACTTATTTGCAACCAAAAAATTAACCACACTTCATAATCAACAAATAGGAAATATTTTAAACATTCGAATGGTACTATGTAATTTCAAGCACAACAAAAACAGTGTTCCCTCTACAATTGATGATGAAAAATTGGATCCTAAAGTATTGCTCTACTTTAAGTAGAAAGTGATGTTAACATTTAGCTAATGGGTTGACATTGGACTTGTTAATGGATGCTTGGTCAAATTATTACCATATTCTACAATGAAAACCATAAACTTCCACAATTACCAACATTTGTGGTTGTGAGCTTCAACAAGTACATTGGCCTTCCATGGGAACCCAACAATCCTACTTTATTTCCAATTCCACCTATATAAAGGGGAATTCATACATAGGTACCACTTAAAATGGCATGGGAATTTACAATACAAATTTTATTTACCTTCATTGCAATATCTAGAGTTCCTTCATTGAAGGATATTCACAACTCCTTGTAATTTACCTTGAAAAAGTACAAAAGAATGAAGGAAAATCCCCATGTCTCACAAAGGAAGCAAGAACTCCACATGCTCCATTCCAACATTTTCTATCATTTCTCATCTAACAAATCCATTTTTATTTTGTATCATGCCTCTTCAGTGGATCTCTCATACCTGCATTGTATACGTAACTAGTTCTCAAATTAGTAAATGCACTTGTCATTAATTCCACCACACATTTCATAATTTTTAACCCAATTTTCATCATTAAGAATTTATACAAATTTGTGTTCATAATTTTTTTGAAATATATAGTGCAATAGTGTTGAAATATTGTAACTTTGAAGAATATTCTATATGTATCTTTTGTGGTCCTCGATGGTCCTACCGGGAGAACCACTTGTATTTCTTTATACCGCGATGCTTCTAATCGGGAGAAATAATAAGAGTCATGAGGAAGTCCCCTCAAATTGTAAGGTGGGTCATTAGCACCCCATTTGTGGTTACTCAAGCCTACATGATTAAATTAGTATTACTCGAGCCTACATGACTGAATTAATTATTAAGTGAACGAACAAATATAAATAGAGGTGTGGCGCTCCTCATTTGGAACACACACGCTCACTTGTGTAGCGCATTAGTGAAAGAGAGAGAAGTAGCTGGAGAAGGAGGAGGATTAGTATTTTGGTTTTACCTTTTATCTTTTTGGGGCATCTATATTGAGGAAGCTTTTGCTGGGTTTTCCCCTTTAGGGTTTTCCCAGGATAAATCTGTGTTGTTCTTGTGATACTGTTTCTTTCAGTGATCTTGTTTATATGCTTTTGTTATGAAATTGAAATTAAATGCTGATGATCTAGCTTAGCATATGGAATTTTAACATGGTATTGGAGCTATCCTGAATAGGACAGATTTCACAAGGTGAAATAGCCCTCTCTCTCTGCCTGGAAGAAATTAGGGTTTTGGGAAAAAATATATTTTTGAAAAACTACTTGCATAGAAAGTGGCGCCCTCCCAGAGCGCATCTTTTGAGCATGGAATTGATTTTTTTGGGTGAGTGAGTCTCCGGGAAAGTCAAACCCTAGTTTGACAGCTACACCAGAAAACTGCTGAACCAGAAAATAGTTGGAAGTTGCAGAAGCTAAATCTTGCAAGTCTGATTTGGAAGGTGAAGACTTGAGATCTCCAAAAACCAACCACACCAGTCAACTCACCTCAGTCAAGTGCATCTCCTGGTAAGTTCAGTTTCTCATTCCACAGAATTTCAATTTTTTGTGATTTTCTGACAAGATGGCCCCAAGCACTGAGCTTAAGGAAAAGCTAGAAGGCATAGAGAATTTTCAAGCATGGAAATACAGAATTGGTCTCATTCTCCAAGAGAATGATCTTGATAAGTATATCAAAGAAGAAGTTGCAGAACCTGAAGAAGCCGAATCCAAGGAGAAACACAAGAAGGATATGATTAGGGCACAAAGGATTATTGCTGACTCCATCAAGGATCACTTGATCCCTCAAGTGTCATCCAAGAAGACTCCAAAATAAATGTATGATGCCCTATCCAGAATGTATGAGGGAAGAAACATCAACAGAAAGATGAATCTAAGAGCTCAAATGAAGAGCACCAAGATGAGTCATGGAGAATCCATCCAAGACTACTTCACAAGGGTTTCTCAGATCAAAGAGAAACTAGAAGCTATTGGAGATAAGCTTGATGAAGATGAAATGGTTATGACTGCTCTCAATGGTCTCACTAGACCCTGGGAATCCTTCATCCAAATGATGTGTGCCAGAAAAGAAAGCATGAAGTTTGATATGGTATGGGAAGACTGCATTCAAGAGGAGACTAGAGTGGAAAATAGAGAAGCCTTACTAAAGGAAGATGATCAAGCCCTAGCCACTCACACCAATAGAAGAAGAATTCAATCTAATTTCAAGAGAATAAATTTCAAGGAGTCTCAACCTCCCAGAAGAATCCAAAGAATAAGAGAAAATCCTCCAGGTAAATACTACTCCGATTTTCAATGTTTTCATTGTGATAAGATAGGACACATTGCCTGAAATTGTCCTATGAAGAGGAAAGAATATAAGAAGAGGATCAACAACAACAAAAGACATCATGCTCATCTAGCTGAAGATGAGGATGAATAATAAGAAGAATAAGAAGGACCTCCAAGAAAGCAAGCAAGAGAAGAATATGCAGAAGATTATGTACTATTCTCTGCACTCTCTAGGTCTGTAACACCTGGAAAAGACACTTGGCTTATTGATAGTGGTGCTTCAAAGCACATGACGGGACAAAAGAGAACTCTATCCAAACTTGAAGAAAAGAGCTCTCCTTAGAAAGTATCCCTGGGAGATGACTATCAATATCCGATCAAAGGAGTTGGTGAAGCAAGCTACAAACTTGATTCATGTAATCCCCTAAAGATGAAAGATGTATTATATGTACCTAGTCTAAAGAAGAATTTACTTTCCATCTCAGCTTTAGATAAGAAAGTATTCAGAGTTGCTTTCATAGATGGTCAAGTACTCATGTGGCCCAAAGGAAAGAATATTGAAGATGCAGTCATCATTGGTGAAGAAGAAGGAGGCTAGTATAAACTCAAGGGGCACTTAGAAATAGCCTTTGTTCATGAGTCCACTGACCCTAGTGAACTATGGAATAGAAGGCTTTCCCACATTAATTACAAGGCTCTACCTCATGTGAACAAAGTAGTGACGGGATTACTAGACATGAAGATCAAGCATGAAGGCATTTGCAAAGGATGTGTGAAGGGAAAGAACATCAAGAATCCATTTCCGAAGAGCGAAAAAAAACAAAAGGTATGTTGGAATTGATTCATTCAGATGTATGTGGTCCAATGTCTTCTACATCCTTAAGTGGCTTTGAATGTTATATCACATTTATTGATGACTATTCAAGAAAGACTTGGATATACTTCTTAAAAGAAAAAAGTGAAGTGTTTGAGAAATTCAAAGAGTTCAAAGCCTTGATAGAGAATCTTTCAGACAAGAAATAAAGACACTCTAATCAGACAATGGCAGAGAGTATACCTCAAAAGAGTTTGAAGCCTTTTGCAAAAATGCCAGAATCAAGAGGGAACTAAATACTCCCTACAATCCTCAATAGAATGGGGTTGCGAAAAGAAAGAACAGAACCTTTATGGAGGCAGTGAAGACAATGATATATGATCAAGATCGTCCAATGCATCTATGGGCAGAAGCAGCAAGAACTGCTGTGTATATACAGAATAGAATATCTGACAGTGCTCTTGGGTTCAAGACTCCATAAGAGATGTTCACGGGAAAGAAGCCTGAGGTAAGTCACCTCAAAATATTTGGTTTTCCAGTATATATTCATATACCAAAAGAGAAAAGAACCAAGTTGGACCATTCCGGAAAGAAGGGGATATTTGTTGGATACTGTGAAGTATCCAAGGCATTCATAATTTACATTCCTGGATTCCATCACATGGAAATCAGTCGAGATGTGACATTCAATGAAGAAGCATCCCTCAAGAGATCCAGGAAGTGCCAACATGAAGAAGTGTATGAAGAAGAGACACCTCCCAGAAATAAAGAAACTCCTAAAGAACATGACATGGCAGAACCACAAGAACCTCCTACAATGGAGATGTCACGGAAGAGAAAGCCTGCTTGGACAAGAGAGATTATACAAGAGGCATAAATATATGGAGCTCTCAAAGGCTCCACAAGGGCAAGAAAGAAACCTAAGACTTTTTCCAACTATGTAGCTTTGATGTGTGATCTTGTAGATCAAGTGACCTACAAACTACGAAGAAGCGATACAGAAGAAAGAATGGGTAGAAGCAATGACTGAAGAATACTAGTCAATAATGAAGAATGATGTATGGGATATAGTTCCCAAACCATAAGGAAAGAGTGTAGTATCCTCCAAATGGATCTACAAGAAAAAGCATCCAGCTGACGGAAGTATCGAGAAGTATAAAGCAAGATTTGTGGCCATAGGTTTCTCTCAGAAAGAGGGAATTGATTATGAAGAGACATTTGCCCCAATAGCATGGTATACTTTGATTAGAGCTATCATGGCACTTGCATCCATGATGAAGTGGTACTTACACCATATGGATGTGAAAACAGCCTTCCTGAATGGTGTGATTGAAGAAGAAGTATACATAGAACAGCCACAAGGATTTGAAGTTGAAAACAGACATACTCACGTATGCAAGTTGAAGAAGGCCCTGTATGGACTAAAACAAGCTCCTCGAGCTTGGTATGGAAGGATATATAGTTTCCTAACGTGCATGGGATTTTCCAAGAGTAAATTTGATCCCAACCTTTACCTCAAAGTTATAGAAGATGAACCTGTCATACTACTATTATATGTGGATGACTTATTTTTGACAGGGAATGAGAAACAGATTATGGAAAGCAAGAAGAAACTCGCAGAATAATTTGAGATGAAAGACCTTGAGTTAATGCATTATTTCCTAGGTCTGGAAGTATGGAAAAGTTCAGAAGGAATCTTTCTCAACCAGGGAAAGTATGCAGTAGAGATATTGAAAAGATTCGATATGTTGGAATGCAAATCCATGGCCACACCCATGGATTCCAACCTGAAGTTGTTAGTTGATGACTCATCAGAGTTAGTGGATGTGACTCAATATAGACAGATCATTGGGTCATTAATGTACTTAACAAACACCAGACCTGACATTTGTTTTGTTGTGAACACTCTGATTCAATATATAGTTCAACCTAGACGGGTTCACCTGGTAGCTGCAAAACATGTGATGAGATATCTGAAAGGGACTATAGACTTTGGTGTATACTATGATGGTAGCCATGAGTACATATTGTATGGCTATATAGATGCAGATTGGGCTGGAAGTATCTCAGACAGGAAAAGCACATCAGGTGGATGTTATAGTCTGAGATCTGCTATGATTTCATGGTTTAGCAGAAAACAATCCAGTGTTGCTCTAAGCATAGCTGAAGCAGAATATATAGCATCTTGCTCTGCTAAGTTGTGAAGCCATATGGCTTCGAAAGCTGATGTCAGGGTTATTCAACCTAGAGTTGGACACTACCATGATTCCATGTGACAACCAAAGTTGTATAAATATGACAGAGAACCCATTGTTCCACGACAGATCGAAGCACATAGAAATTTGATATTTCTACATTCGAGATATGATGCAGAAGGGAGCCATAAAGCTCCAATATGTGAGTACTGATGAACAAGTTATTGATGTACTGACGAAGCCTCTGTCTCGAGTAAAGTTCAAACACTTTCGAGACAAGCTTGGTGTTGTTCGAAAAGACCTTCCTCGAAAGGGGGAGTAGTGATGTTGCAGTGGGATTGTATCATCCCTGGGAACTTGCCCTAAAGTGATCTGGTGACCTTGGTCCTCGAGAATGAAGAAGGATTGTATCATCCCGAGACATTTGTCCAGAAGTTATCCGATGACCTCAGTCCTCGAGAATGAAGAGGGATTGTATCATCCTGGGACATCTATCCAAAATAGATCCGGTGACTTCAGTCCTCAAGAATGTAGTGGGATTGCATCATCCTTGAACTTCGATTCAGAAAGGTATCCTGAGGCTTCAGTCCACGAGAATGTGGTAGGATTGCATCATCCTTGAACTTCGATTCAGAAAGGTATCCAGAGGCTTCGGTCCCCAAGAATGTGGCAGGATTGCATCATCCTTGAACTTCAGTTCAGAAAGGTATCCGGAGGCTTCGGTCCCTGAGAATGTGGCAGGATTGCATCATCCTTGAACTTCGGTTCAGAAAGGTATCCAGAGGCTTCGGTCCACGAGAATGTGGCAGGATTATATCATCCTTGAACTTCGGTTCAGAAAGGTATCCGGAGGCTTTGGTCCCCGAGAATGTGGTAGGATTGCATCATCCTTGGACCTAGTCCTAAAGTGATAGGGACTGATTATCCCATAATCAATCCGGTGACTTCGATTGTCGAGAATGTGGTAGGATTGTATCATCCCTGTACTTAGCTACAAAAGTGATTCGAAGACTTTCGTCTTCGTGTTGTGTATTGCAGGTTGTTGCTGATGATGATGTTACTGATCGAAAGATCAGAGTGTGATGATGATGACGTACTGATCGAAATATCAGAGTGTGATGATGATGACGTACTGATCGAAAGATCAGAATATGATGATGATGATGATGATGTTCAAAAGTTCAAGTGTAATGTCCCGGTTTTGATCCCATTTGCATGATGTATATAATGTAATTAATCATGGTGAGGAGCTAAAGGCAAAAGCCCCACCATCTATTTGTGTGTGTATGTTTCGGCAATAGGTATAGTTGTCGATGGTATATCGTGTTGGTTGGCACATTATAGTTGGCATCATGAAAACATGCACATCAATTAAAATAAACCACAACCAGCTACGGCAGTGCAACATTGAATGAAAAGGGCATGATTCCAAAGGATAAGGGGTGGGGGATGTCAAACCTTGGATTATGGGGGGAAAACCCATGTGTTACCACCTTGTGTGTTTGCCACCTTTCTTGTCTCATCCAACCTCTTCCAACCTCTTTAATGTTCTGTTGGGTAGTTGAGCAGTTATGGCTGCTGGTGGTTGGGACAGTTATTGCTGAAGTGGTGGTGGTTGTGGAGGACTGTCAGTCCCTTTCCTACACGCCCACTCCACCCACGACTGTCCGTTCTTCCCCTCACGCACTCTTCCCCTGTCAGATCATCTTCCTCATGCACCT
The DNA here is from genome assembly GCA_001517045.1 of Pseudotsuga menziesii. Classification (NCBI taxonomy): domain Eukaryota; kingdom Viridiplantae; phylum Streptophyta; class Pinopsida; order Pinales; family Pinaceae; genus Pseudotsuga; species Pseudotsuga menziesii. The sequence goes on from LPNX010246269.1 coordinate 13,775, forward strand.
GGCCTTCACCACCACCACCATCTTCTTCGTGGTCTGTTTCCTTCTCGCGCACAGGGTCATGGTCTGTTCATACTCATGCACAGGGACTCTGCATTGGTTTTGCCCACGCCGGGGACAAGAGAAATCGTGGCTGTCGCTTTGGATTCTCGGGTGCAGGAGCTATTTCACGCTCAGGGACTGTGTATGTGAGTTTTCCTTACTGATTTGCGGCCGTGCATTTTTTTTTCCTCTGTGTGTTGTGGTTGGGTGCAAGTTGCACTCATGCACAGACTTTTTGGGGCATTTTTCCCATGCCGTGAGTGAGCTACTGTGTATGTTTTGGGTTGTTGTTGTTTTCCCATGATTTGGGATGTTGTTGTGAGTCCAAATTCTGCTTCCACTTTGGACTGTGGATGTGTAACTTTCCTCAACGTCTACATTGAGGAATTGTGTGTTGCCTTGTGGGCTCATGGATGCTAGTGGGTTGTTGATTCCCACACCTGTTGGCTTCTCCCTCGTTGTGACTGTGTAAGTTGCCTAGCCATTATATTGAGGAATTGTGTGTGCCGTTGGCCGAGTTTTCCCTGTTTGGAACTGTGGAATGCTGCTATCATTTATTGTGTGTTTGGGCTGTTGATATAACCTGGTTTGGGTGTTGCAGCTGAGTTGTTTTGGCCACTTTAGGGCCAAGAACAACTCTGAGTTTCCTTGTAGGCTTGAGCTGTGTCTCACCTTTTGTTTTGGACTGCCACCAATTGTCTTTGCCTTCTTCACTAGGATGTGAAGGGATGGTTTTGCTGCATGTAAGCAGTGGTTGGTCTTCGGACTGTGCTGGCTTGGCCGGTTGTGGAAGGCCTAGTAAACCCAACGGTGTTGGTTTGGCTGAGTGTGTCCCTTGGCTATGTGTAAGCCTGCAACTAACCCTTATTCTAGAGGAAGCATGCCAAGCTCGGGGGTGGCAGCATTGCTAAGAGATCGATGAGCACGCTGGCCTATGGTTGAGTGGAACGTTGCAGCGACATAGCTGGTTGCGGCAAGTTCTTCATCAAAAGATAAGTGCTGATGGTTACTTCATCTCTGCAATTTCTATACTAATTTCAAATGAATTAGGATGAACATGATTAATGCTGGAATGTATGTTTGCTTTCGCTGTATGATTGAAGATTTATGCATCTGTGTATGCTTGTATGTTTAGCATTCCTGTTATGTTTAAGCTTTTAATTTCAGCATTGATATCCTTTGTTTATGTTCATGGGGCTGTTTTCCCGGCTGATGTGGTGTTCGTCGTGTCCTCTTCGTCGGTCTGAGGGATGGGGACGTGATAGTATGGTATTAGAGCTCAAGGTTTCAACAATGGGCCTCTATGGGCCATGAAGGTGCAGTGACAGAATGGCATCAGAAGCAGAGTTGCCTTTTGCCCAGCATAGATCAGAAATTGAGATGGCAGCAAGTTTCAAAATTTGGGTTAAGTGTTGAACCACCGAAAGAGATGTGGAATTGACTTCCACTATGGCAGAAGAATTAGTGAAACGGACTTCCGTCGTTGCGGAAGGCTAAGCAGAAGCACGTCTGACGGAACACAGTCGGAGGGAAAAATTTTGGCAAAATTCTAAGTGTCCGGTGTCCGTCAGAAGAAAATAGTGGATCGACATCCGCCGTTGCGGATATGAAAGCGACTAGGAATCCGATGGGAAAGTGGTCTGACCGCCGACACCGTGTTATATTCGACGGAAGGAAGAAATACGAATTTTGAAAAAAAATTCTAAGTGATGAAATCGTTGACAGAGAAAGGGGAACGATTGTTGTCGTTGCAGAAGAGTTAGAGGAAGCGCACCCGACGGAAAAGTCATCCGACCACCGACGCCGGAAGTTGACATTTTTCTAAGGCAGAAATCGTGGATTGGTGGAAGAAATAGTGTTTTGGCCTTCTGGCGTTGCGGAAGCCAAAGGCATTAGCCTTCCAATGTGGAAAGACCACTGACAGCCGACGCGGTAAAAGAAAGTTCGAAATTTTTCTAAGTAACGAAAATATTAGCCGCCGGAAGAAGAAAGTGATTGAGCATCCGTCATTGTGGAAGTGAAAGCACAAATCCTTCCAAAGGGCAAAGACTGCCGACGCCCGAAGTTAAAATTTCTTTGAGAAAAGAGCGGCCAATCAGAAAGGAAAATGGTTTGTGCGCCGCCGTTGCGGAAGTCTAAACGACTAGGTGTCCGATGATAAAGTCCTCCGATCGTCGACACGTCAAAAAGGTTAAGGCTTGAAGTCGGTTCGCCAATCGAAAGAATTAGTGATTCGTGAGCCGCAGTTTCAGAAGCCAAATTCATTTGGCTTCCGATGTAAAATCCCGCCGATGCCGATCAGGTTGGGCCGCCGATCGGAAGATGAATGGAGTTGGTGGGCCGTCGTTGCGGTTGTTGATGAACTGTTTCGCAGACGGAAATAAGGATGATGGAGCCGATCAAGCGTCGGAAGAAAGAAGGAAGTCGGTTTTGAAAATCGGCCAAGTATAGAAAACGTCCGCCGTTGCAGAAGAAAAATGGCTCCGAGAGCCGCCGTTGCGGAAGAAAAATTACTCCGAGAGCCACCGTTGCGGAAGAAAAATGGATCCGAGAGCCACCGTTGCGGAAGAAAAATGGCTCCGAGAGCCGTCGTTGTGGAAGAAAAATGGCTCCGAGAGCCACCGTTGTGGAAGGATTAGTGTTCTGCGAGCCGATTCTGCGAATGGAGAATTGGAATAAGGCCCGATTTAACAAAGGAAAATTTGAGTTTTCAAAGGGGATTTCTCAGGGGTTTTTCGTGGAATTTCTTTCCAGCATATTTTGAGCTGTTTTTCAGTGTATTTTCAGGGTTGAGAAGAAGAAAAAGAGGCAGCGAACTTATGTGCCAGATTGTGCGAAAACCAAAGATTTACAACAACAACAACAAAAAAACGAGGGCGCTGCCCTCGACCCGCCCTGCAGTGGCGGAAGCCATAAGGGGGCAAGCCCCCTTGACCCCCGTCGTCCCCTGAGACAGTTGTTCTGGAGAAAAGAAAATTCTATGTTTTGGGAAAATTAGTTAAACCCAAAATTCATAAAAGATGAATGCATCGGAAGTAAGGTGGCTGAAGTTGGCAACCAAAATGCAGCTGTGTGTAAAATGCAAAGATTTGGTGAAAAGTCTTCACTCTTAGAAGTGGCGTGGTTTTTACACTCGAGGTCGGAATGAAGCATGGGGATAGGCGTTGGAAATCTTATCCAATAGGGAACAAGGGAGAGTCACCAGAGCTTGAATGTGGTGTTGCAACGTACTAGTGAGTGCTTGGTGAAGAAATGTGCCACTGCCAATATGGACAAATCCGGAAAATGCATGTCTAGAGGTAGCAAGGACTATGAAGGATAATCAGCTGTTGTGTGGAAAAGGAGTTCCATGCTAGGATGAGGGATTTGAAAGGGAAGTTTTTATTAAAACTCTATATTGCTGAATATAACTACATTTCCTAAGTTTTATGCATGAAATGCATGAGGATATGTATTGCATGCATAGGATATTGCATGTTGGTAAGAATATTGGAAATTATATATTTATAATGAACCACTAATGATAATCATTGCTTTGATGTTGGAATTAGTGGGGAAAACCAACGATGACATGGACCCGGATGAATATGTTGTTGAAGCTGATGAATGTGACTAGCAACCCTCTGGAGAAAGGGATAAAGCAACGAGTCCATAGCAAAAGTTGGTGAGCAAAATTCTGCAATCTCCTGCAGAGGACCAACCAAATTGGTCACGGCAAGGGTGTAAGTAAGACCCATGTTGGTAAGAGTTTGCTTATGACAAATTCCATGGATTGGTAAAGGTAAAAGACCTCATACCATGTGAATAGTGGAATATAGAAGGTGTCATGCCTATATATGTTGATGATATTGATTATAATAATGCATCCTATATGAATTAGTCATGGTTAGGCCATGCATGGTATACTGAATGCAAGATAGCATGAATGGATAGGCATTGGAAAGATTTTATGAACCTTGTAGTTATGCAATGGATGTATGCCTATGAAGGGTGTGAATTATTGATTGCATAAGTGTAGGTGCAATGTTGTGATGTATTGCATGAATGCATTGAGATGAATGCATGTGATATGCGGACTAACTAATGACTGAAATGGTGAATTGATGATAATTCAGGAATCATTTCAGAGGTTGTTATGAATGCAGGATAGTCATGATCAGTTGGCTACCAGAAATTCTCTATGGAAGAGCAAAGTGGTATGAATGATACGCTTGTGAAGTAAGGAGTATCTAAACACTTCATTTAATTGCATGAATGATGTGACTATGCCTTGCAAATGTTAATATGATAATGATTGCATATATTGATGTGACTAACAGCTGGAAGTATTTGAATTTTATAAATTCTGAAAATGCTTCAGTGATGGTTGTAGCAATGAAAAGGTTATATGCATCCAGACTTACCAAGTGTTTGGATGTTTGAAGCTTATGTTTCAGGTAGATTATTTTGAGCATGGCAGTGAGAGGTAGATTATTCGAGCATGGCATTGAGAGGTAAGACCCTGACCAATGCCAGAATCTACCATTTATGAGAAGGAGTCTCATGGTTGTGAAAGTAGTTGATATGCATAATGGATTGTTAAATTGTGGATTTCAGATTTAAGAATTGCTAACGACTACTAATCATTATTGGCTTGTATAAGATTGTGTCAGGAGGGACGCATGGTAAGTGGGTAATCATGTTATGATAGTAAGCATAAAATTATAATGGGCATAGTAGTGCTGCTTACAAGAGACCCACAATTGAGCAAGTCAATTTCTGTAGTAAATAGAATTGCAATTTCTATTGAATTCGATTACTAATGTCATTGCTTGGTTATGGAACAATCGATTTGGATTGTAGTATCAGGTAATGATTGACTGTTTGGATATTTGAGGAATGTGTCAAGGGTACACATTGCAGGAAGATCATGTGTGATGGCCTGCATAGGCCAAACTTCATGGGAAGGTTTTCCCTTATCTTGGAAATGGGTTTCGGATGAAACGCCATTGGACATTTTGAAAATGTCTCATCTGCACTGCATGTTTGGTGATAACATGAGTGAGATGGTATGAGTTATGTCGGTAAGACATGGGTGAATGTGAAAGGTAAAAAGGAGATTGGGTTTGCTAACTGAGGGACTGTTAACTCGGGAAAGGAGCCTCCATTCCTCCTTAACAAAGGCATACTGCGACGACAAATGGATAAGTGTTATGTGACCCTTGCTAAGAATATGCATGTTTAATTATTAAATTCCATATGTAGAACATGTTTTGATTTAATATCCATTATGACCGATTGCTTGAGTATGCATAGGGCCTGCATGGCACACACCGGGAATGGGTGCACACTTTTCCGATGTTGAGTCATGAAAGGTTTTTCAATATTGATTACACTCTAGGGAGTGGACGCATTCCTGGTGTCTCAATACTTGATAGTGAATGATGAGAAATGTGATTACAGTTTTAGAGCAATAATGCTGATGAGTTTGCCTGTATTGCTTGTGTTGCTTGTGTTAACAGGCTAAAAGTAAAGGTAAAGGTAAATTGTTGATATAAGTGTATGTTGATATAAGTGTATTGTTGGTATAAGTGTATGTGTCATTATTGACATAAGTGTATGATGGGTTGTGATATGCCTAAGGATCCATAGTAGATCCTAGACCTGGAGATGGTCATGGTAAAGTTCCAAGCCCAGTTGACATGATTGTGTACTAGCTGGACATTAATTATTTGATGTTGTGGAGTAGCCGGCGTGCTGGCCTAACATCTAAGTCCATAGGCGATCCCAAGGCTTGCAAAGCGAAGCAGGATCCTGTGGACGAACGAGGAAGTGCACAATACAGATAAGTATTGGATTATTTTGCTTATGAATATACATGTGTATATGATTTGGTTATGATGTTTTAAACTCTTGCTCTAGAGATAAAACTGATGAGAATAAACTAAACATGTGAATCTATTCAATGTTTGGATATAGGTATCGTTGGGAGCGAGGACTATGAGAGCCTCCTAGGGGTGCATGTAGTCATGTGATTGTCATGGAAAGCTCGGAATGAGCGGTAATGAAAAAGGTGCTAGTAAGACAACGGATTCCTAGCAGACGAGACAAACCATGTGGAGAGACTCCATGGTTTAGAGGTCTGGAATAGACCAAAGACACTAAGTGTCATGACCAAGAAGGATTGGTCCAGCATTCACGGTGAAGTGAAAGAGGCTGAGAGCATGTTGGAGTAGGGTCCCGCAGCTACAGAAGAAGCTACTATTTTGACGGATAGACAGTTTTGGCGAAGATATAAGAGGTAGAGCTACGACACTGTAGCAGGTTTCTAGCTACAGATCAGAGCTGGAAACCATGACGTAGAAGACAGAGAATTCAAAGAAGACGACGGTACCTGAACGGCCGAGAAGAGAGAGCTCACCCACTGCATTGAAGGTAGCGGCGGAAGACAGGAGGGTTCAGCTACCCTCATAAAGGAAAAGGAGCAACGAGGCCGAGGTATTGAAGACGAAGGACAGAAAAGGGAAGCAGTGCTAGTACCCATGGTCAGCGCTGGGAAGCATGGAAGACTGCAGGAAGCTGTGGTGAAGGGAAGTGGTGCATAGTACCCATGATCAGTGCCGGGAAGCATGGAAGACTGCAGAGAGCTTTGGTGTGACGGATAGCGGCTAACTCAAAGTACAGATACGCCGACTGTCACTAGTTAGGGTTTGGGTTACTGTTGGGACAGGCCCACAGTGTTGTAATGGTGAAACCTTCGGGCCGCCTATAAAGGGATGTATTTTGTATTGTAAAAGGTTGGCATTTTGAGCAGTTTAAGCCATCCAGCTAGCTAGTTAGCCATTGAGTCTGCTAGCTCGCAGCTACCTTATATTGTAATAGAGTTGAGCTCTGGTTCTGTTATTAGCTGTAGTATCTTACTGTAACCAGTAGCTGGCTCATAGAGCATGCATGTAACGATCCGCAGGGATCGATAGAGAGGGAAGAGTATATTGTAGAGAGACAATATAGAGATAGAAAAGAGATCTAAGAGAGAAGATCTTAAACCGCATATGCGGTGCAGCAGAACTATGTTACCTTCCCCAGAGCTATAATAGAAACACAGTTCTGTGGACGTAACTTCCATCCTGGAGGTGAACCACGTTAAAATCAAGTGTTATGCGATTGATTCATGTGTTGTGTTTACTGGTTGCATCTGTTAGTTATTATATGAGCCTTGTTTACAGTTGAATGTATGAATGCGTTGTTTAGTCCATAATAATATATAAGGATAGATATAAGTTGAAGTCTTTGGCATGTTGTATGTGGGTTCACTTATGCTTTGCTTGAACAGTCATTAGTCGCAGTGTTAAACAGCCTGGTATGTTGAGTCTTGCAAGTCGACACGAACAACGCTAAGTGCGCTGAGCCGCGGGAGTAGGGTATCGCAGAGAGCCGATACCGCACCAGCAGAGGAACTGCGGTGCGCGATACCGTAGGTTAAGGACTTAGCGTTGGAGAGGAAGTTACGTGTCGCCTGGTGCGCGGCGAGGCAAGAAGGCTGGGGGCATCGCGATCCAGTGGGAGTTGCGCGACGTGGAAAGGGACCACGCAACAAGTAGAGAGAGATCTCGCGGTCAGAAGAGCTGCGAGATGAGGAGATCGTGTGACGCGAGCAGAAGGGTCCCGCGACGCGCAGAGAAAGGGGCCTCATGGCTAGCAGAGCTGCGAGTCGCAAGTAGGCTGCCACAGAACCTGGTCCAAGATGCTTGAGTCCTTGGCCAACCCATTAGAATCACTTCGGGTGAGACTTCAAGTCACTTTGCGGTCTGTCACCGAAAGGGCCAGTGAGCTAGGGGTGTTGTTGGTTAAATACAGTAAACCCGGGTCTGCCCACGATAGCCAAAAAATGGTTCCGTTGCCGGCTTTGAACAAACAGAGCACTGATGTTCTGGTGGCGCCCTACTAGAGACGAACTCAACGAGTGCGCTTGATCTAACCAGAAAGAGTTTGCTGAACGAGAGAACAGGATTCCTAAGCTGAACACAGAGGCCTGGTTACAAAAACATATCATTACAGACATCCATGCGATATTTTTTGCGACCTTTGGAAATGAGCTTTACGATTGGTTATCAAAGTTAACTGATACAGGCATATTCAAAAAGAAAAGAGACATTGTCTAGACACCGGAGCTGATTCAGACCATGAAGAACCTTGATAATCCTATCACGAGGGCAGTAGACTTCTGGCTTGCGAGTGTGCTAGAAGGCTTTGTCACAGAGTTTGTAGTTGACCAGAGGAAAAGCTTCAACGAGGCTGAGCGCTGCTTCTTCAAAGGATATCGTGGTAAGTACCTAAGATCTTTAAACTTGTCCATTAAGATGCTATTACATGAAAAAGGAACAATGGATCTAGTTTCAGATGAATAAGTAGAAATAGTAATGTCACAAGAGTTTGAAACTAATTTTGATGGCATTGGACGAACATGTAGTGGAAAGAAGTATAAAGTAGATTTCAGATCTCCAATATTTGAAGACAGTTCAGATAGTACTAGACAGCAGAGTCATAGTACCATAGAAGGAACAGAGGGGGGTATCCCTTACCACCCTTACACCCCACAGAAATAGACCGAGACTCGGAACAATCCCATAGAACTCCATCCAGTAGCTCACAGACAGTACCTACCACTACTACATCACCTCCACCTACACCGCCGAGTGGTAGAAACACAGTAAATCAACATCCAACACGTAGAAATAGAATGGGGGATGATATGAAGCTACCTATATTTAAGGGAACAGGGGCAGAAGACCCAGAGCAGCATTGGTTTCTATGTGAAGCCATGTGGACCATTAAAGCAATCAATGACGATAACCTTAAACTTGTACAGTTGGTCACCACACTAAGAGATCGAGCCTTAACATGGTATATAAAGTATACCACAGTACCCAAGACACTTGTCCAGGTCAAGACCGCCATGATTAAAGAGTTTAAGAAACCTAAGTCTGATTCACAGTGTATTACAAAACTCAAAGACATCAAGCAGTTACCTACAGAGTCGGTGTGGGACTTTGATCAGAAATTCAAATCCCTTATCGACCAAGTCAGTTTTGAGTTCGCACCAGAGCAGCATAAGGAATGGTTTATTGCAGCGCTGCTCCCTCACATTAGACTGCCGTTAATGTAGCAGAAACTCCAGACGCAGGATGACGCGTTGGAGATGGCGATGAAACTAGAGGCTCCACCTCTAACTGAGAGCAGTTCAGGCATGGCAACTTTACAAAACCAGTTGGCTAATCTCACATTATAGTTGCATGAACTTAAGAAAGGGAAAGAGGTTGCGCAAGACATATGGTGCGTAAAATGTAAAGCACAAGGCCATAGTAAAGACAATTGTCCAGTATTTGTAGAATATATAGCGACAGGGGCTCCAAACCCCTTACCACAGACCCACGGGCCGTGGTGTGAAATATGCAAAACACGAGGACATCTACCTCACCAGTGCCCTCTACTTCAAAAGTACGTGCAGACACCTAAGAACTTATACTGCGTCTTCTACAAGTCTGTAGGCCATGATGAACATGATTGCAGAGCCTATGACCTCATGGTTGGAGCAAAGGAAGACTTATATAGAGTCCATTCAGAGACACAGGGTCCAGCAGCAGGACCACAGTAGGATCTAGCTTATGGTGGCCGTGGAGGAGGCTTCGGCAGAGGAGAAGGCTTTGGCCATGGTCGCGGACCAGTTACTTGTTACAACTGCAGAGTTGTATGACACTATGCTAGGGACTGTCAGAGCCCCACTACCACTTGTAACTACTGTAAATCTTATGATCATACTATAGAGGAGTGTCCTACCTTGATAGCTAAGATCAGAGAACCTAAGCCAGCAGCACACCAAAACATACAGCTTATTGCTCCTGAGCAGGAAGAGCCAGAACCAAGAGTCAATATTGTGACTCGTAGCGGTGTTTCTACCAGTGGGACATCGCAGGAGACGGAAAAGAACATAGGTCAGGAGTGGGTGCGCAGAGCTCCTAATAAAGCAACACCACTCGACCTGCAAAAGAACAAACAGACATTTCAGGAAGCTAAGGATTTCTTTGATGACCCTACGCAATCAGGATCACAGGTACCGCCATCTAGGGGCGTACAGCAGCAAGCACCTTATGGCGATAGCCTTGTACAGACATCGCGGGCTACCACATCGAGAAGATGCGATGAGGATGAGATGACAAGAAGTGTACATTCCTTCCTGCGGAGTTGTCTAAAACTTGTAAGAAATGAGCAAGCTATCACGGAACTTTAGCGCATTATAGATCAATCTCAGCCATCCTCTTCTGTGAGCAGTACACAGCGTGTTGTTCATAATATTACAAGACATACAAGAACAGGAAGAGAGATGCGACTCACAGCACAGGTTGGAGAATTTGAAATGGATGAGGTAATCCTAGATCTAGGATCAGACGTGAATGTTTTGACTAAGCAGACATGGGAGCAGATGGGTAGCCCTAAGTTAATCAGATCGCCTATCCATCTGAGATTAGCTAATCAGCAGCGTGTATCACCTCTGGGTCGGTTACCGCAGGTGCCAGTTGGCATTGATGGAGTTCGCAGCTTTGCGGACTTTGAAGTTATAGAAATCATTGGCGATAGTAGACCATATCCAGCACTATTAGGCATTTATTGGGCGATCGGTAACATGGCCATTATCGACCTAAAGAGAATACAAATGACCTTTGAGGACGCGTAGATCCAGATCATCGCACCGTTGGATCCTTTTCAGGGTCGTAGATATATTGAACCTATCCGAGCAGAGGAGGAGGCACGTAATATGGAAAGCTTCTATCAGATGACCACAAACCAGAGTGACTACATTAATCCAACCACAGAAGGGAATATTAGTTGGTTATGCATCAGCTCATGCGCATCAGATTCAGATGTTGGTCTAGAGAACTGGCAGAACAGACTTCACGAAGTCTCAGCGCGCAGATGCGCGTACTTGACTAAGTCACTGCGATGGATTGGTGTAGAGATCAATGAGATTCCATCCTTTCATGGTCTAACAGATATCCAGGACTTTCTCGACCAGTTTGAACAACAGATCCCTCACGAACAGAGGATCGCAGCTATGGACCTTGCAATACGAGCCACACCCACAAGATGGTGGTATACACATAAAGAGAGTATCGCATCATGGGATGATATTAAGATATTCATGGCGATCAGATTTTTTGTCGACGAAGAGTATGTCTAGTAGAAATACACAGGAGAGAGTGACCCCAGATCACACATTCAGACATGTGAACAGAATTGGTCGGACATTCCTGAGGATGAATGGGTTCACCGATTCATTCATACTTTGGATACAGTTCCAAGGAACTGGTATACAAAGACTGAACTGCGCAAGGGAATAACAACATGGCCACTTATGATAGACAGCTTCCTACTCACCTTCGCTTTTGAATCTGAGTACCCAAGTGTTGATCAGGCCCTACAAGTAATAAAGAGTAAGATATTCAAGGATTGTACCATATCAGTGTCAGCTCAACCTGAGTGGTCTATCCAGCTAAAAGAGGCGCTAGAGTGTTATAATTTTGCATCTGAACCAGAGGCGGAGGATGAGGATCCTCGCAACACCAACATCCCGGAGACAGAAGGCACTCGCGATGTTGAGGGACCACAGTTAGAAACTCCAGCAATCACAGAGCCTATCAAGATTAAAAAAATCAATATTGGCACAGACACAGAACCTAAGTTTGCCTCTATTAGAGACTATTGGAATGATGAAACAGTCGAACAGATTGCAGACTTGTTACATGACTATCAGGACCTATTTCCAACCAAGTTCACAGAGATGAAGGGAGTAGTCGGTGACCTGGGAGTCATGAGGATACCATTGAAGGAGGATGCTAGACCAGTGAAACAGCGTCCATATAGATTAAATCCGCGCTACAAAGAAAAAGTAAAGGATGAGATCGATAAGATGCTAGCAGCAGGCATCATTGAGCCTGTAGAAGAAAGCGAATGGGTTAGCCCCATGGTCGTACAAGAGAAGAAAACCAAAGGAGACATCAGGATCTGTGTCGATCTGCGCAAGCTCAACGATGCATCGCTCCACGATCCATTTCTGACACCGTTCACTGATGAGGTATTAGACAATGTGGGAGGACAGGAGGTCTAATCCTTCACTGATGGATTTTCAGGCTACCATCAGATCAGAATACATCCAGAAGATCGATCCAAGACCACCTTTGCAACAGAATGGGGCTCGTTCTAGTATACGGTAATGCCCTTTGGTTTTAAGAATGCACCAGCTATATTTTCTAGGGTAGTAGTTGTTGTATTTAAATAATACATCCATAAGTTCCTAGAAGTACATTTTGATGATTGGACTGTATTTGGACTAATTGACAAGCACATAGGAGATCTAAGACTGATGTTAGAGAAATGTAGGCAGTACCAGATTTCTCTAAAATTGAAGAAATGTATATTTTGTGCACTATTTGGTATTTTGTTGGGTCACATTATGTGCAGACAAGGCTTGATGGTAGATCCCGCAAAGATTGCCATCATTGTAAATCTTCCAGCACCCAACTTAGTCAAGCAACTAAGGATAGTACTTGGTCATACTGGGTATTACAGAAAGTTCATCAAGGGCTACGCAAAGATTACAGCACCAATGGATAAATTGCTAAAGAAAGATGTAAAATTCCTATGGAATGAGGAATGTCAGCAGAGTCTAGACACACTTAAAGAAAAGATGGTTACAGTGCCCATCCTAGTATTTCCAGACTGGACTAAGCCATTTCATGTACATGTGGATGCATCTGGCATCACACTAGGGGTTGTCTTAACGCAACCAGGAGAAGGGGATATTGATCATTCTATCGCATACTCCAGTAGAAAGCTATCGACAGCAGAAAAGAACTACACCACGACAGCAAGAGAAGGCTTAGCTATGGGGTATGTGCTGCAGAAGTTCAGGCACTACCTATTGGGTGCCTCGTTCAAGATGTTTACTGACCATTCTGCATTGAAGTATCTGGTCAATAAGCCAGTGTTAGGGGGGAGAATCTGCAGATGGTTACTCCTCTTTCAAGAGTATGATTTTGAGATCATTGTTAAACCAGGAAGATTGAACGTTGGACCTGATCATCTGTTGTTGGAGCAGGGTCCCGCAGCTACAAAAGAAGCTGCAAATTTTGGCGGAGAGATAATTTTTTGGCGGAGAGGAAGACAGGGCAGAGCTACGACGACGTAGCACGTTTCTAGCTGGAGAGCAGAGCCGGAAACCAGGACTTTTGGATAGAAAATTCAAAGAAGGCAACGGTACCCGAGCGGCCGAGAGAAGAAAGCTCAACCACTGCATTGAAGGCAGCGGCGGAAGACAGGAGGGCTCAGCGACCCTCATAAAGAAGAAGGAGCAACAAGGCTCAAACATTGAAGGCGAAGGACAGAACGAGAAGCGGTGCATAGTACCCATGGTCAGTACCGGGAAGCATGGAAGACTGCAGAGAGCTGTGGTGTGACGGGAAGCGGCTACCTCAAGGATAGAGAGGACCGACTGTCACTATTTAGGGTTTGGGTTTACTATTGGGACAGGCCCACAGTGTTGTAATGGTGAGACCTTCAGGCCGCCTATAAAAGCTTGCATTTTTGTATTGTAAGGGGTTAGCTAATCAGTCAGTTAGTTAGTTGGTCAGTTGATAATTTTGTAGACTCAGGAACCAGTCGGACAGATGGCGTTGTAACAGTCCAGACACCTAGCTTGTCTGTGAGTCATTTGAGTCTGTATGTAACCATCCGCAGAGAGAACAAAGAGGGAAGGATATATCGAAAGAAAGACAACATAGAGATAGAGATAGACCAGAGATCTAGAAGAGATCTCGCGCTGCATATGCAGAGCAACAGACTGTGCTAACTTCCCTCAAGATATATAATAGAAGCACAGTTTGGTGGACGTAACTCCCAGCCTGGGGGTGAACCACGTTAAACCTGCGTGTTATGTGTTGTATGAATGTGATTGTATTTGCTTGTTGATTACTGGTTATTATACATGTACTGTCAGTTGCAGTAAGTAAATGTATGTATTGTTCGGCTCATGATAATACAAGAAGATAGAGATAAGTTGAAGTACTTCGGTAGGCTGTTTAAAAGACTCCTTTACGTCTGTCTCTAAATGACCATTTAATCGCAATATAGCTTCTGAGAAGGAGAGTTTCGCACACCGGCACAGTCAACGCTAAGAGCGCAAAGTTGGAGCGGTAGGATATCGCAGAGAGGCGATATCGCACCGGCAGAGGAGCTGCGGTGCGTGATACTGCGAGCCGAGTGCTTAGCGTTGGGGAGAGGTTAGGTGTTCCGCATTGCACAGAAATGCGATAGGGTGGAAGTATTGTGAGTAAGTGGGAGTTGTGCGTCGCGGGAGGAAAACCGTGCGACTTGCGCAGGGTAAGCATCGCACGGGTAGAAGCACTGCGAGTAGAAGGGGATGTGCGATGCGCAGAGCTGGTTGATCTAGTGGCGCGCAGGAGTAAGAAAGAAGAAGTAGGATGCTCAAAACCAGGTCCAAGACACTTGAGTCTTGGCCAACCCATTAGATTCACTTCGGGTGAGACTTCAGATCTTTTCGCGGTCTGTTGCCGAAAGGGCCAGTGAGTTTGGGGTGTTGTTGATTAATTATAGTAAACCCGGGTCTGCCCATGCAATCAACATCTGTCGCAGATAGACTCAGGAGAAGAGCCAAGTAACCTAGAGGACAATTTGCAAGATGCGCAGTTGTTTTCTATTCAGATCGCAGATGACTACTATGCTGATATTATTCACTTTCTCACTACAGGATTAGCGCCTAATGAGTTAACTAAGCAGCAAAAGAAGCAGTTGGTTGTTAAAGCAGTAGACTTCACCCTGCTTGCAGGACACCTATACAAGTTGGGTCCGGATGAAGTTTTGCGCAGATGTGTGATGCCGCATGAAAAAGACGCTATTATCAGAGAGGCACATTCAGGAATCGCAGGAGGTAATTTCGCAGGAAAGCCGACTGCGCAGAAAATCCTAGATGCATGATTATGGTGGCCTACGTTGCATAAGGACACCAAGGACTTTTGCAGATGCTGCGATATCTGCCAGAGGGTAGGAAAACCCTCGTGACGCGATGAAATGCTGTTGCGACCACAGGTTACGCTGCGCGCGTTTGACAAGTGGGCTATAGACTTTGTGGGTCCTATCAACCCACCAGGAAAGCGCACTGGCGTGAGATATATTATCACTGGAACAGAGTACCTCACCAGATGGGTAGAGGCCAAAGCAGTAAGAAATTGTGATCCTGCTACAGCCGCACAATTCCTTTTTGAGAACATCATCAGTAGATTTGGCTGCCTCGTAATTTTGATGAGCGACCAAGGCACACATTTCTTGAACCGCACCATTGAGGCCTTGACAGAAGAATTCCAGATTCAGCACCATAAGAGCACTCCCTACCACCCACAGGATAACGGTACGGTGGAGGCCTTTAATAAGATTTTAGAAAACGCTCTTGCTAAGATCTGCAATAGCCAAAGGAATGATTGGGACCTCCGAGTTAACGCTGTATTATGGGCGTATAGGACCACATGCAAGAAACTTACAGGACACACACCTTTCAGCTTGGTGTATGGACAGCAGGCTGTTATGCCTATGGAGTATATTCTTCCCAGTTTAAAAATCGCTCAGATTACCGGGATGACTGATACAGACATAGTGGAGGAAAGGCTATCACAGCTGCTTGCCTTAGAGGAAGATAGATTCATCGCCAGATTCCATCAGAAAGTGCAGAAGGAATGAGAAAAATCTTGGCATGACAGACACATTAAGAGTAAGACTTTCCAGATCGGAGACCTAGTACTCCTCTATGACAGTAAATTCATTAAGTTTCCGGGGAAGTTCAAGACGCATTGGCTGGGGCCATATTAGATACAGCAAGTTACAGAGGGAGGTGTCGTTCAGCTCAGCCAGCTAAATGGGGAGCTTCTTCCCACATTGATTAATGGCAGTAGGCTTAAGCTCTATAGTGATAGCCACCCCACCTCTCAGCCCTAGCTTAGCAAGTGTATGGTGGTGCAGATGTCTAGTGTAGTTGAAAGGAGGCATCGCACCGGGAACTAGTCTACACCGGCAGGTATTATAAGTATGAGGAATCGCATAAGGTCGGTTCATTTTGCACAAGTTATCAGTGGCTTGCGAGAAAGAAAAAAAAATGCTTGTTTGTTTGCGCAGGTGATGCGGTGTTACAGCGCAGCAATGTGATGTTTCCCCATGCCACGTATCTAGTTTTGCAACCGATAGAGGGCCAGTCAAGTCACCCTCTAACAGGCAGTTAATGAGGAAATGACCGGTATACCTTACCATAGATTTGGCAGCAGCATAATTAAGTTTCCAGATTTGGAAAATCTTCGACGAGACCTGCGCCTGTACACACACGCTTCGAGGGAAATGTGATCAGATTTCAGCATTTATTGAGGATCGGATGACGGGTGTGGTCTCATCCATGTAATTATTACGACCAACGGGTTCAGTCTAGATGACCGTTGCGTCCGAGATTGTTGCCTTCGGCATAAAAGCAGAAATTGTTCATTCGAGAGGGTTACACTTGCAGAAACCCGAGAGCTATAGAGTAAGCTGTTAAGAGTTTCCTATGCAGATTTCACCCCGTTGCAGAGTGTTGTGATTCCCAGAGTTTGAATCCATTGCACACCAAGGAAATTCCACCAAGGAGGTTTTTTCCGAGGAGGAACCTTTAGAAAACATGCTGACACATTTCGACCCTAGTGGTCGTATGTCCGCTATGACGACGCCACCCAGGGTTGTGAAATTTGGAATATCACAGATAAGACAATTTCCAAGGATGAGGAATCAAGCGCAGGATGTAGAAGATGTCATCAAAATCTCTGCTAACGAGAAGAAGAAAGATGAGCCGATCACTGAAGATAAGAAATCAGAGCAGAAGAATGATGAGAAGAAATCTCCCAGGAGGAAGAAAGTAAAAATAAAGAAATGACGGCAACCGGAGAAGGTCACCGACCTATCTGATCAGCTAAGAGAAGAACAAGAGATTGCTGAGGCAAAGAAGTGAAAATCTGGCGATCAGAGGCAGCGTGAATACTTGGAGCGACTTGCTAAGAAGGAAAGTGAAAGAGGACAACAAACCCAGCAAATGGTAGAATTCCAGCATGCAGACAAAGGCTTGCTCTCGGAATGGAATTCATGGTTTGTATCTCTTTCACATAGAGGACTCCAGGCCGAGCGGCATGTTAGGAGAAGCTTGGAAGATACAGATTTATATCTTCCTTATAGCACGAGCTCTAACCCAGATAGAGAGGAGTTCTCGTGATACTAGGGATTTGAATCCTTATGGTGGGCACAGCGACAGCAGGTCTTGCAATGGCAAGACTGCGAACATAACAATAAGGAAAGGTAAGAGAGACCTACGAACTAAGTTAATAGAAGACGCCAGTATTAGTCAAGCTTTGCTTGACTCGGCACGAGAGCGTCTCGAAGCGATGCAGAAGGAACTCGCGGTACTTCGCGACAAGTTGCAATGGACTTCGCAGGAAGCCAAGGAGAAGCTACAGCAGGAGAAGCCCGCTGGTAGTGGCTCGGGGGCGAGCCACAAGTAAGTGTTAGGTGACTGTTGGAGTAGGGTCCCGCAACTGCAGAAGAAGCTGCTATTTTGACGGATAGACAGTTTTGGCGGAGATATAAGAGGCGGAGCTACAACACTGTAGCAGGTTTCTAGCTACAGATCAGAGCTGGAAACCATGACGTAGAAGATAGAGAAGTCAAAGAAGACGACGGTACCTGAGCAGCCAAGAAGAGAGAGCTCACCCACTGCATTGAAGGCAGCGATGGAAGACAGGAGGGTTCAGCTACCCTCATAAAGGAAAAGGAGCAACGAGGCCGAGGTATTGAAGACGAAGGACAGAAAAGGGAAGCAGCGCCAGTACCCATGGTCAGCACTGGGAAGCATGGAAGACTGCAGGAAGCTGTGGTGAAGGGAAGCGGTGCATAGTACCCATGATCAGTGCCGGGAAGCATGGAATACTGCAGAGAGCTGTGGTGTGACGGATAGCGGCTAACTCAAAGTACAGATATGCCGACTGTCACTAGTTAGGGTTTGGGTTACTATTGGGACAGTCCCACAGTGTTGTAATGGCGAGACCTTCAGGCCGCCTATAAAGGGATGTATTTTGTATTGTAAAAGGTTGGCATTTTGAGCAGTTTAAGCCATCCAGCTAGCTAGTTAGCCATTGAGTCTGCTAGCTCGCAGCTAACTTATATTGTAATAGAGTTGAGCTCTGGTTCTGTTATTAGTTGTAGTATCTTACTGTAACCAGTAGCTGGCTCATAGAGCATGCATGTAACGATCCACAGGGATCGATAGAGAGGGAAGAGTATATTGTAGAGAGACAATATAGAGATAGAAAAGAGATCTAAGAGAGAAGATCTTAAGCTGCATATGCGGTGCAGCAGAACTATGTTACCTTCCCCTGAGCTATAATAGAAACACAGTTCTATGGACGTAACTTCCATCCTGGAGGTGAACCACGTTAAAATCGAGTGTTATGCGATTGATTCATGTGTTGTGTTTACTGGTTGCATCTGTTAGTTATTATATGAGCCTTGTTTACAGTTGAATGTATGAATGCATTGTTCAGTCCATAATAATATAGAAGGATAGATATAAGTTGAAGTCTTTGGCATGTTGTATGTGGGTTCACTTATGCTTTGCTTGAACAGTCACTAGTCGCAGTGTTAAACAGCCTGGTATGTTGAGTCTTGCAAGTCGACACGAACAACGCTAAGTGCGCTGAGCCACGAGAGTAGGGTATCGCAGAGAGGCGATACCGCACCGGCAGAGGAGCTGCGGTGCACGATACCGTAGGTTAAGGACTTAGCGTTGAAGAGGAAGTTACGTGTCGCCTGGTGCGCGGTGAGGCGAGAAGGCTGGGGGCATCACGAGCCAGTGGGAGTTGCGCGACGTGGAAAGGGACTGAGCAATAGGTAGAGAGAGATCTCGCGATCAGAAGAGCTGCGAGACGAGGAGATCGTGCGACGCGAGCAGAAGGGTCGCGCGACGCACAGAGAAAGGGGCCTCGCGGCTAGCAGAGCTGCGAGTCGCAAGTAGGCTGCCACAGAACCTGGTCCAAGACGCTTGAGTCCTTGGCCAACCCATTAGAATCACTTCGGGTGAGATTTTAGGCCGCTTCGCAGTCTGTCGCCGAAAGGGCCAGTGAGCTAGGGGTGTTGTTGGTTAAATACAGTAAACCCGGGTCTTCCCACGATAGCCAACAGAGCATGAAAAGCCACTGCGATGGTGTGGGTTCCAGGATGGAACAAAACAAAGAGGGGAAAAACTCTTACTGCTCTCTCTTACCTTTTGATGATA
>LPNX010246280.1:7969-30217 GCA_001517045.1 Pseudotsuga menziesii
GGGACTTTTGGGGTTCTCACCTCATTTTTTGTAATAAATAGGCCCCTTTGGCCTCATTTTGGATTCAGCTTGGCATGAATGAGCATAGCAGCCACATCTCTTCTCAGAGATCGCTACCACCATTCTAGCAATTGTATTACAGTCTGTTCTATTTCCGCCATTTAATAGAATATGTGTTTACTGTATCTTTGTTATCTTTGCAAAATGTCTATTATTATGACTCTGTATATGTTCTTTCATTTCGTTCGCACATAAATCCGGATCATGGCTGCTGAGAGTGCACTGGTTCTGAAGGAGGCATGAAATGTGAGAACTCATATGCTTTTGAGGCATGATTTGCAACACCCTTCGCTATGATGTTCCCAGTAGAGATATTTGTGATCTCTACTGAGTCAGGACCAAAGATCACTCGCTTTGGAGAGCCAGTATGGGTCATTAGGTAGATAGAGAATAGGTTTGAATCTACGGAGGGAACAAATAACACATATTTGAATCTTCCATGTTCAAGCTTGATAGAGCCCTTCCCTTTTGTTTGGACTTTACTGTTATTTCCCATCTAAATACTAGGACCATCAAAGCACTGAAAAGAAGAGAATGATTCTCTGGATGCAGCCATATGATTGGAAGCTCCAGAATCAATGAGGAAAACATGTGCTGATGAATAGCTAGCCTTCAATGCATGGACTTTCCTTTGGTATTCTTCATCTTCTTCTTCAGAGTCATCCTTCCTTGTGCTAGCAGGTGCAGAAATGTTATGTTTCTTCAAAAGAAGAGTCATTTCATCAAGTTGTCTTCTCATACAGGAGCTTTCTGAATGAAAGCCCCTTCCACAGCAAGAGCAAAGGACCTTGCCTTTGCCATTCTTCTTGCTTCTCTTCAAACATGAAGGCTCATTTGACTGCTCTTTCTTCATAGGGGACTTATCTCTTTGCTTCCCTTTATCATTCAATCCCTTAGGTCCTCCTGCAACCGGTGCTTGATCTCTGGAAAATCGAATGATCCCCATTTGGATCAACTTTTCATGCTCATAAGTGAGAGACGCAATGACAGCATCAAGAGTGGGAATCTTCCAATTTTGAGTAGTGATCATCACCAATTGAAAAGTTGACACAAATACTGAGTAGTCTGCATTGAGTTTTGAGACAATGGCAAGAATGAGCTGATCATCCTCCTTCTCCACCTTGCATTGCTTCAACTGGTATATCAGGTTCTTGAATTTTGTGAAAAATGCATTCAGTGTTTCAAAGTTGGATGGATTAAGAGAGATTAGTTAATTTTCTAACTGATGAACCCTCATCTCATCCTGCTTATCAAATAAGGAAGCAATCTTGTCCCAAATCTCCTTGGGAGTCTTCAATCCTTGGATGTGGAATCAAAGATCTCGAGAGACTGAGGAGAATAAGTATCCATGAGTTTCATCAAACCTGTTCAAGTACTTTTCTTTGTCATGATTCAGAATTGGCACTGCCTCTGTTTCTTCTGTGAGTCTGAAGAGCTTCTTGGTGCGGAGCAGTACCTCCATCTCTTCCTTCCATTGGTGATAGTTGAAGGGAGTGAGAGGCTCTACTGAATGAGCCATTTTGAATGCATTAAGGAGGATTGAGCTGCTGTAGCAAATGTAGTGAGAAGAAAGGGCTACTTGTAGCGAATGCTATGAGAAGAGTTGATAACCTGTCACATAATCAAACATACAAAATAAGGTCAATAGTCTGCACTTTTGGAATTTCCTTCACACACAGCATAGTTGATCAAGCAAGCTTGATCAACAATTTCCTAATTTGGGATATTAAGTGGTAAATTCTCCGCTTCTGGTGCAGTACTGGAAGGAGCAATTTTTCTAAAAAAAAATGATCTAGCTCAATATCTGAGGAGGAGAGGTGCCTTGTCCACCGAGGCTCTCATACCATATTAAATTGAGCACATAAATATTTGTACAAACACACAACTCACAAGATAGATCACATAATTTACTCTGTAATTGAAGAAAGAAACAGTGCAAAAATGGCTGCAACTGTGAATGCTTTCATTAATCAAAAAAGGTAATTAGATAATAGTTACAATGAAGTACAATGGCTAAATAGCCACAAGCAATTCGAATCCACATGAGGAAATTCAAATTGATTAGACTCTAGTTAACTGTAGGTAACTAAGACCTTGTCTAAATCATTATCAAAGGACTCAATGGTTAACTGACCTTGTCTAAATCATCACCGAAGTTCATCGGAGTTCTAAAACACAACTCAAGTGTCTAATTCGGTGTTGACTGAGGCTAATTGACTGAGGTAGGTGAGAAATGCACCTCTCCTGCATGCAGGCATGCAAACCTAGCGCTAACTGAATGTAGAGGACTAGAACTGAATGTAACTAACTACTAACTTAGCTTGACTAGTCACCAACTAAACTCAACTGACCTTGGTTGGTATCGACACTCCCAGTGGCTCCTAAATTGTAGGGATTGGTCTAGGAGGCTCCTAAACTGATGCATGCAAATGCAATCAGTGGCAGTAAGCCTCAATTAGTGTTCCCCACACTTTAGTAATTGAAACATGTGCACTAATTAGGCCAAGTGGACACAATGGTGCTAGTGACTAAAAATAGACTGGATGGACTCTCGATTTAGACATGACTCCTGATTTAGACATATGACCAAATTGGACAAGGGAGGATTAATAATCCTAACAACTTGATGCTAAGTTTGAGATGAAGGAAATGGATATGATGCACTACTTTCTAGGCATGGAGGTGTGGGAGAGTGCAGATAGAATCTCCCTAGGACAAGGGAAGTATGCAGTGGATACCCTGAAGAGGTTTGGGATGATGGACTGCAAGGCCATGACCACACCTATGGCATCAAACCTGAAGTTATTGAGTGATGCTTCATTAGAGACGGTTGATGCTACATCAGATGATTTGTTCCTTGATGTACCTAACGAGCACGAGACCAAATATTTGCTTTGTTGTGAACACATTGAGACATGTTCACCTGATTGCTGCAAAGCATATTCTGAGATACCTGAAGGGTACAGTTGATTATGGGCTCAAGTATAAGGAAAATCAAAAGATTAACCTAGAAGTTTATGCGGATTCGGATTGGACAAGCAGTTCCATTGATAGGAAGAGCACTTCGGGGTGCTACTTCAGTATGAGATCAGGTGTGATCTCTTGGTTTAGAAAGAAGAAGTCCTGCATGGCACTGAGTACAGCCGAGGAAAAATATGTTGCCACTTGCTCAGCTATTTGGGAGGTAGTATGTTTCTTTCGAAAACTACTATTTGATTTGATTGATCTGACTTTCATTTTTGTATGATGCAGAGAGGAGCAGAGAAGCTCCAGTATGTGATCCAGATCGAGATCTCTCAAAAGAGGGAGTTCTAGCATAGCCGGTGAGACAGGTTGTCTGAGCATAATATCTTGACAAAGCTTGTAGGTTTCTTAGATGTAAATGGTCTTGTAGATTGTCATCAGATGTAATCGGTCTTGGCGAAGCTTGTAGGTTATCTTTGGATGTAATCATCCCTGATGTGATTCTATGCTAGAAATGGCTAGAGTGAAGTTTAAGTACTTCAGGGAGAAGCTTGGTGTTCTCCAGATAGAGATTCCTTCCAAGGGGAAGTGATGAGTCCATGAGCCTTTCTAACATGGTGGTAGGAGGGGCCTCCCATGGTCAAATATAAGTGTTGAGCCTTTCTGACATGGTGGTAGGAGAGGCCTCCCATGGTCAGATATAAGTGTTGTGCCTTTCTGACATGGTGGTAGGCGGGGCCTCCCATGGTCAAATGTAAGTGTTGTGCCTTTCTGACATGGTGGTATTTGGGGCCTCCCATGGTCAAATATAAGTGTTGAGCCCTTCTAACATGGTGGAAGGATTGGTTCCTCCCATGGTCAAATATAAGTGCTGAGATCTACATCCAGTATGAAAAAGGACTGGCTATGTAGTGGAAGACCCTACATAGGGCATGACATACATCCAGTATGAAAAAGGACTGGCTCTGTAGAGACCCACATCTAGCATGAAAAAGTGTTGGCTCGGTGGAAGTATATCCAGTATGAAAGAGAGGGTTGGCTCTATAATGGCCTACATCCAATATGAAAAAGGACTAGCTCTGTAAAGACCCACATCCAGCATGAAAAAGGGTTGGCTCTATGGAAGTACATCCAGCATGAAAAAGGCTTGGCTCTGTAGAGGCCTACATCTATTATGAAAAAGGACTGGCTCTATGAAGTTACATCCACATTGAAAAATGGTTGGCTCTGTAGAGGCCTACATCCAGTATGAAAAAGCACTGGCTCTGTAGAGGTACATCCAGCATGAAAAAGGGTTGGCTCTGCTGATGAATACCTACATGGAGGCTAGGCCTACAACTAGCATGAAAAAGGGTTAGCTCTATAGAACTTCCTATGACGAGAAGAATTGAGAGATAGCGTCATTTGATCGAGATAGCGGAAGCAATGATGATGATGATGATCCAGTGTTGGTCCAGCTTTGATGATGATCCAGTGATGATACAGCTTTGATGATGATCCAGTGATGATCTAGCTTTGATGATGATCCATAGAAGAAGAATTGTACTGATGAATTGTGTCAAGAGAATACCTTCCTATTTAAGAGGGAGTGTTGATGTGTTTGTAACTTCGGAATGTATTCACTTGTATATTTCATATATTGTATTTCATTGGTCCCCGATGTTCCTATCGGGGGATTCATTAATGTAATCAAGTCATGTAAATTCATAGAGATTAACCCTCCTTTGGAGTTCGAGGGTATAGTCCCCACAGTTGTAGGGAACTAGGGTTATTAGACTCTCCTAGAGAATTTGGCCCTGGTAAGTTGTTGTCAAGTCATAAACTAGTATAAATAGAGAGTGAGTCTCTCTATTTATCACACACACTCACCCAACTATAGCGCATAGGTGAAGAGAAAATAATTTCTCTCAAGTTAGAGAGAGAGAGAGAGAACAACTGTTGGAGATCATCTTTCTGTATTTGGGTTTTACTGCTGCCATTGGTGCTCATTCTATCTCTGAGGAAGTTGCGGGGTTTTTCCTTTATGGTTTACCCGAGGATAAATCTTTGTGTCTATTGTCTCTTGTGATTAATTGTTGTGCATGTTATTCCCTCAGATAAGATCCTAACATCATATTGTCTAATTGATAAAGATCTAACAAATAACACATTAGAGGAAATTTCAACTCAAAATGGGCCTCCTAAGGAAAATTAATAAAATAATAGTTAAAATAATAAAATAATATTTATTAATTTTGGAGGAAGNTACTTTGTTGTTTGTATTTTTGACATATCTCCCTGTTTTTTTACTCAAATTTCGATCGGGAGAGCTCGTTGGATGCAGAATTAGATTCGGCATCCAACGAGTACCCACTCGGCATACTTTTGACGGACCCCGCTACCCCAAAAACAAGAAATACCTGGAAAAAAAATGTGATGATGACATCATCATCACATTTTTCAGGTATTTCTTTTTTTGGGGGTAGCAGGGTCTGTCAAAAGTTTGCCGAGTGGGTACTCGTTGGATGTGTCATCATCACATTTTTTCAGGTATTTCTTGTTTTTGGGGGAGCGGGGTCCGTCAAGAGTATGTCGAGTGGGTACTCGTTGGATGCGAAATTTAATTGCGCATCCAATGAGCTCTCCCGATCGAAATTTGAGTAAAAACACAGGGAGATATGTCAAAAATACGAACAAAAAAATAGTTTTTTATGATACCTATCCCCAAATTTATATTAAAAATTTGTTTAAGGACTATACAGTATTTCAAATTTAAAGCAATTTCATTAGCTAACACATGATGACATGGAATTTGAATTAGAGTTAAAAGGCCCATTTTGAGTTGAATTTTACTCTAATGCAAGGCATCTTGATAAACCATCATCTGAAGCATGAATATGTCTAATAGACACTGATAGACAACAAATAAGCATTATCCACCATCATATATTAACCCTCATCCTGGACCTTGTTCCTGACTTGGTCAAACTGAGTTGACCAAGTCAAGAATGATCAAAGTGATGACCCAAATGGAAATCTCTAATGCTGCAAGTACA
Organism: Pseudotsuga menziesii; assembly: GCA_001517045.1. Lineage (NCBI taxonomy): Eukaryota > Viridiplantae > Streptophyta > Pinopsida > Pinales > Pinaceae > Pseudotsuga > Pseudotsuga menziesii. Next base: position 14,029 of record LPNX010246280.1, read on the forward strand.
AAATGGATATAACATGTTCAGTTAGCTAGATTAGCATTAAGACTCAAGTACAAGTGGCTTATACTGGAAATTATAAGCACAATACATATAAATAATATATCCAAATCAAAGTAATTAGTTCTTGTAACAAGAACCTCAAGCGTATATTCATTCATAGATTTGGGCATTTTGTTAGTCAAGGGTGAAGGTGAATAAAACAAGGTAAGGTCATGAGAATGACTTGATACTCGACACTGTAAGCATCTAGGTTGAAGGAAAAGGGAATCCACATGACACATAAGTTGAACTAGGTGAACAATAGGGAATGGTGGTGCCTCGCAAATGGGTGGAATAGTGATAATGTTCCAATAGACTCTAGAAAAGAAACCTTTTACAATATTTTACTTGCACAACAAAATACCCTAGTCAACCTCCAAAAGCATGTGCCTTGGAAATCCTTATATGCTTCCAAAAAATGAAGACTTAGTCCCTTAACTTGGAGCAGACAATTAGCCATTTCTTATAAGTTATGTCTCTTCCTTCCAACTACCCCATTATGATGTGGTGTATATGGAATAGTGTGTTGTTGTTGGATTCCCTATGTAGTGCAAAAAGTAGTGAACTTGTTGTTAACATATTCTTCCCCATTATCAAATCTTAACTTAAGAATTTAATAACCATATTGTTTTTCAACAATAATCCTTGCAGGCCAAGAACATGTCAAATACTTCACTCTTAAGTTTAAGGAAATCAACCCAAGTGCATCTTGAATAATCATCAATAAGGATGAAAAAATATTTGAAACCTAAAAAGGAAGAAAATGGAAGAGAACCACACATCACTATGCACAAGCTGCAAGGGGGTCAAGGCGTGCCATGGACACGTTTGTCAAAACTGTCATGGTGATGTTAGTATCCAACCGAAACAAACACCATCCCTGCATGATGCCATCAGAATACTTGTCACTATATTTTCTTTACATAGTTGTTGAAATGAGCGATAATTTAAGTGACCAAGTCACTCATGCCAAATTTTTCTCAAGTCATTGCTATGAGCAACAAAAAATAAAAGAAAAGGTGATGACCCAAAGTTGTTAAATGTGTACAACCTGGTAACATCATCAAGAATTCTAGGACATTGGATATGCTTAGTATGTTTAAAAACATTTATTACAACTTGGTGAGGTACAAACATTATAGTCTTTCCTTCACCAGAATGAGTGAATTGATATAATGACAAAGAAATGAAGGAAATTCTTGGAACACATAGTACATCATTAAATTTACCACCATCTACCTAAATTGTTCAAAATCCTATAACACTAAGATATCTATCATCACCAAAAAATATTTATTTGTTGTTGCATTCATTCATGGTAGAAAATATAGCTTTATCCTTAGCCATATGATAAGATGTTCTAGAATCAACGAGTCAATCATTTGAAGAAGAAGAAAATACATTAAATAAAAAACTAGAAGCAAAAAATGCATGTCCTTGAGATGTAGATGTAGAATCTCCTACAGATGAATCAAAGTTGATGTTGTGCTTCTTCATTGTTGCTTCCTGTTAGAGTTTGCACTTTAATTTGAACTTGTTAGATATTTAATCTAATGTGCTAGGATCACTGAAATATAGACAAGGACTGCATAAAGAAATACACGGATTTTCATCCTAGTAAACCTCAAGGGTGAAAACCCAACAACTTCTTTTATATAGATCCTCCCCTTAGTACAATGCTAGACAAAGATAGAAAAACCAAAGATATGATGTCTTTTGCACCTTCTTCTTCTTCTTCCCAGGGAACTTGTCTTTCTCTCTCTCTTGGAGCGAACTTGCTTGTGTTGTTGTGTGTCCAAATTATGGAGGGCGCCTTCCAATTTATATTGATCATGTGTGTGACCTTTTTCCTCAACAAGATCGACTTCTCTAACTGCCTGGGCCAACGTGTCCTTGTGGGAGACAAAAAATACGTTTTACGTTATTTCCTTGGGGACTATTACCCCAACTTACAATGGAGGTTTTACCTCGACTCTTTACATGACCAATTACATTAATGACATCTCTGATCGAAGGAAAAACATCCCCAAAAGGAGAAATAACAAAAAGTATAATAAAATATAATAATAATAATAATAATACAAAGAATATCTTCTGAAGTTATATTTACAACAACACTCCCTTTTAACAAGGAAGGTATTCTTCTAACACTGTCTTCACCACAATTGGACACAACCTTGGGACATCATCGTCATCATTGGATCATCGTCATTGTTGGACCATTATCATTGTTGGATCATCATCACTGATGCATCCATTCTCATCTCGTCGAGCATTGAGTAGTGACATCTCTCGAATCTATACGTCCTCATAATTTCTACATAGTCAACCATTTTTTCATGTTGGATGTAGGCCTAGATCCCATCTAGTACTTCATCATCATCTCTGTGAGAAATTCATCAAGAAGGTACAGCGTAGGTCCTCATTTTACATTACCCAAGCAACAACCTGTGTCTCCTATTGTCATCCCATTGTATCCAAATAATCTCATCATCTCATATGCCTACATTATGTCCCTAGGACAACCTACGTCTTCCACCCTGTGGAGATCATCCCAGGAGCTTACACGACATAATCCATATGGAGAACATCCCAAGTGCATATCATGTCGACCAAACAACCTGCATCTCCCACCTAGTGGATACAACCAAGGAACATTTGTGTCTCCCACCCAGTGGGTACAACCCAAATGTATTATGTCTCCCTCTCAATCAACCTACATCTCCCACCAAGTGGGTACATCCCAGGAACATCTGTGTCTCCCACCCAGTAGGTACATCCCAGATGTATTACGACTCTCTCTCTTATCATGCATCTCAAACATGTGGGTACAGCCAAGGAGTATCTCAAATACATTACGTCCTTTTGAACTACATGTGTCTCCCTCCTTGTAGGTATATCCCGGGCGCATCCCAAATGATTTATGACTTGTGGACCACCAGCGTCTTCAAACATGTGGGTACAACCCAAGAGAATCCTAGATGCATTATGTCCTTTCGGACCACCAGCGTCTCCCACCATGTAGATACAACCTCGGTGCAGCTGTGTCTTTCAGACATGTCACGTCACTCCCTCTTTCGAGGAACATCGATCTGGATAACACCAATATTCTCTCTAAAGTACTCAAATTTCACTCTTGCTAACAGCTTGGTCAACACATTGGTTGTCTACTTATCTGTCACCACATATTGGAGCTTCACTACTCCTCTCTATACCATTTACCAGAAATAGTGATACTTGATCTCAATGTACTTCGACTTATCATGGAACATCTAATTCTCGAACAACTTCACATAACTCTAATTTTCACAGAAGATACAAGCCGCCTCTAAATCAAGATCAAACAAATATGACAGTAGATTTTTGAGCTATACTGCCTCACAACTAGCCAAACAGGATGCAATATAATTTGCTTCGGTTGTACTCAGTGCCCCACTCTACTGCTTCTTGCTAAACCAAGAGATCATATTGGATCCCAGACTAAAGAAGCATCCTAAAATTCTCTTCCTATCTATGGAACTACCTGCCAAATCTGAATCAACATAACCGTGCAGGTGAATCTTCTAATCCGTCACATACTTGAGCCCATACTCAATTGTACCCTTTAGGTACCTCAGTACATGCTTTGTAGCAATAAGGTGAACATGTCTCAGATCTGTCAAAAACCGGCTCAATGTGTTCACGACAAAGCATATGTCTGGACTCATGTTCATCAAGTATATTAATGAAACAATCATCTACATATACATTGTGGCATCAACTATATCTGAAGAAGCATCACATAGTAGCTTCAATTTCAATGCCATGGGTGTAACAATGGCCTTGTAGTCCATCACTCTGAACCTATTCAGAACCTATATTGCATTCTTTCCTTGAACAAGGAATATCCCATCTGATCTATGCCACACCTCCATATCTAAGAAGTAGTGCATCATTCCCAGGTCCTTCATCTCGAATTATGCGCATGTCTCCTCTTTGTATCTACAATGAGCTCATTCTCACCTGTTAGAAACAAGTCATCTACATATAGTAGAAGTATCACTGGTTTTTCATCCTCAACCTTTAAGTAAAGGTTGGAATCTTCTTTAATCTTCTTTAATCTTGGTAAATTTGTCCATCCTGTCATACCACGTCCTGGGTTCCTGCTTCAAACCGTACAAGGCCTTCTTTAGCTTGCACACAGGAGTCTATCTTGCATTTGTTTCAAATCCTAGTGGCTACTCAACATACACTTCCTCCTCAAATACACCATTCAAGAAAGGTGCATTGACGTCCATTTGTTGTATCTTCCATTTCATCATTGCAGCTAAGGAAAGTACATATTTGATGGAAGTGGATCTCACAATACGTGCAAATGTCTCCTCATAGTCTATCCCTACATTTTGGGAGAAGCCACGAGCTACAAATCTTGCCTTTTATTTTTCTATGCTTTCGTCTGTTGTATGTTTGATTACGGTAGATCCACTTGGAAGACACTACAAACTTCCCTTCTAGTCTCGAGACCACCTCCCATACATCATTCTTCATGATTAACTAATACTCTTCAATCATGGCATCCTTCAATTCCTTATTTTTTGTTGCTTCCTCATAGATGGAAGGATCTTCATCAATAATGTCACAAAGTAGCACCCCATAGTTGGAGTATGGTCTCGGTCTCTTACTTTCTCTGGAAGTCCCATGTACAGAACCATATCTCTCTACATCTTGTATTTATTCTCGTGCCCATGTTGGTCTTCATTTGTAGGATCCTTGCTCACTGTGTGTATCTATAGGTCTATGTGGTTCTGTCAAGTCATGGTCTTCTTGGATCACATCTTTCATTATCATATATCTAGTTTTGAGAACTTCGGCTTCTTCAGTTTCTTCAAGGCATAACTGTTTTGAATTGTTGTCAAATGAGTCTTTCTCAAAAATAATGTCTTGGTTGGTTTCGATCTTCTTGAATCCTGGGAAATATATTCGGTATGCTTTTGAAGTTTCACTATATCCCACGAATATTCCCTTCTTTCCTGAAGGGTCTTTTTTTTTCCTCTCTTCTTTGGGGACATGTATGTATACCAGGAAACCAAATATTATGAGATAGCTAACTGCTAGTTTCTCTCCTAAGAAAACTTCTTCTGAGGTGTCGTTATCCAATACATGGTGAGGTGTTATGTTCTGTAAATACAGAGTTGTTCTTGTTTCTTCTTTCCATAGGTTCATTGGAAGATCCTCCTCTGAATCGTTGCCTTTTCTACTTCCATTATCGTTATGTTCTTTCGCTTTGCAATGCCATTTGTTGAGGATTGTAGGGATGCTCATCTCCCTCTTAATCCCAAATTCTCTACATATATCTTTGAATTCTTATGAAGTGAGTTCATCCCCATTATTTGATCGTAGAGTCTTGATCTTCCTATCAGAGTGATTCTCTACCAAGGCTTTGAATTCCTTCAACTTATTGAAAACTTCAGGCTTTGCTTTTCAAGAAATAAATCCATGTTTTTCAAGAATAATCATCTATGAAAGAGACATAGTATGCATACCCACTTAAGGAATTGGATGACATGGGGATGCACACATCTGAGTGGATTATTTCCAAAATTTATTCTGCATTCCTTTCATTGCTAGGAAATGGTTTCTTCACATTCTTACTTTGTGCACATCCTTTGGAAATGCATTCATGTTTTGCTTGAATCTCAGATAGACCTGATACTGCCTTTCTTGCAATTGGAAGTTCTGTATAGTGTACATGTACAATTCTTTGGTGCCATAGTTCACTTAGTTCCATAGATTCATGAACCAATTCTTGTTCAGGTTGTACCTTCAACTTGTACAGGCATCCCCCATGCTCCCTAATTATAGTTGCATCATCAATTGTCTTTCCTTTTGGCCACATGAGTATTTGTCCATCAACAAATACAACACAGAATCCTTTAGCATCTACTGTTGAGATGGAGAAGATATTTTTCTTTAAACATGGTACATAGAGAACACCCTTCACCTTCATTGATTTTCCCGAGTCCAATTTGTAAGAAGCTTCTCCACTTCCTTTTATGGGGTATTGGTAGTCATCTCTGAATTTCACTTTGTGAGGTGACTCATTTTCTGATAGGTTGATAAAAGAGTCTTTGCACCCTGTATTGTGCTTGGAAGCTCCATTACCCACAAGCCAATCATTGCTTCCATGGGTGATGGTACCTATAAGAGCTGAGATCAAAACATATTCTTCATCACTTGAAGAATATTCTCTTTTCCTTTTCCTTTCTAGTTTATCTTCTTCAACAAGGTGAGCATGATGATTTCTTCTTTTGTTTATTCTTGAGGATCCCTTGTTTCTAGGGAAATCTCTTTCCAAGTGGCCTTTCTCATCACATGTCTAACATCTGAGACTGGAGAATTCACGTTGAGATATTTGATTCTTTTCGAATCTTTTAGGCCTTATGTGAGGTTGATCCTCCTTGCTTTAGTCCTTCTTTGCATAAGTTGTTAGTGCTTGGTCAACATTAGCTCCCATCTTCTCTTATTTTAATATTAATCGAGATTCTTCTTGAGTACATTCCTCCCATAATCTATTGAACTTGATAAGTTTATTTCTAGCGCATAGTCCATAGATGAAAGTGATCCAACCAATATCCGATAGGTTCTCCTTGGAAGCCGATAGGTTCACCTTCGATGGGTTTTCCTCAACATGTTCAGCTGACAAGTTCGCATTCGACGGGTTTGCCTTCGATAGGTCCTCTTTGAATACAACATACCAACATGCTCTACACCGGTTGACCTTCTGAACCATTATAGCTTCTTGTAACTGAACATAGCGGGTAGTCACCCAAGCGTCTCAGCATTCTATATAAGCATGTACATTATGTAAAATAGACATATTTTTTATGATCATCTGATTCCTCCATATTTCATGGAGTAGAAGTAATAAATTGGTTCAAATTCTTGCATATTGTCTGTGTGTATATTTCTTGTCGACCTAGTGTGTTTCATGCTTTGCTGGTCCTTTCTTTATATGCTTCTGCCATAATAGAACTTGACTCATTTAGTCGACTATAGTCCCCAGCATGCACCTGGGCACAACCTGGATCATTGGTATCAGAGAAAGACCTTGTTCAAAGTATTAATTAACATAATCACTTCCATCGAAGTTATTTAACTTATGCTTGTTTAAACATGCTCGCAATCCCAGTAACACAAGCAAACACTTCCTTCGACTTCATAAAAAATGGTCGAAGAAGCCGACAATAGACATGCACTTGACGAGACAGAGAAACTCATAGAAAAATCATTGGCTTGCCAGCTAACCGAAATGTCCTTCTAATTCAGCGAGATTCTCCTGAGAGTCGCTACAAACTCTGGGGAGGCCTCGACGCAATCTCACTCCGATAAAATCAGCTCCTTCAAAGTGCAAATGAATCTGGACATACTGAACCTTGAAGGAAAGACTGACACAGAATCCATCGACAATTGGGTACAACAATTGGAATCTTACTATGCGGTAAATCATTTCTCCAAAGCGGAAAAGATCACCATTGCATCCTTGAATATGTCAACCTTCGTACATAGCTGGTGGGAGAATCTATTGACAAAAATGGAAAAAGAAGAAGACCCCTTTGACACATGGGTAAAATTTGTCGAATATGTCTGAAAGGAGTTCTACCCGCCCAAGTACCTTGAACAACAGTACAAGAAGTGGCAGCAACTAAGGCAGTGGAAAGACCAATCCGTACATAGTTACACCAAGGAGTTCTATCGACTCATGGCTAGACTTAGCATCCAAGAAGAAAAGAAATTGCTTGTCCTGAAGCACATCACCAGTTTATCCCCCTACATTCAACAAGAGATGGAGTTTCTTATAACTGTCAGTACGCTTACAGATGCATTTCATTACTCCAGCAAGATTGAAGCTAAACAAAAAGGAAAAATATGTTTCGCAAACAAGCCAACAGGTCAAACATCCTGCAAAAACTTTCCAGCCTACTCCAACAAGTTCAATAATCCTTCTCAGCAGACTCCGCCAAAGCCTGATCATCAAAAGAAGAACTTTCAGAAAGACAAGAGGGATCTCAACCAACAGAACGCTACCACGAAATGGTGTGATTATCACAATTCATCATGGCAAGATACGTCAGAATACAAAGCTCAAAAGACATTTTTGGCAAAATTGTAGACATCTGACTTGTCCGAGAAAACCCTGGTAGAATCTGATCCAAATACATCAACCCTCCTAGCTTCAACCTCGACCACTCCAATAGCCTCGACCATCGTCAATGAGGAGGAACTAGAGCGCCTATTCCATACACGGATATGGGTTCAGATGAATCCATTACATCTGATTGTGGATAATGGTAGCCAAAAGAACTTTGTCACTGAAGATCTTGTGAAGAAATTAGGTCTTGTCACCACTCCACATCCTCAGCCTTACAATATCGGTTGGATGAAGGATGGACAAGAACTAAGGATCACACGACAATGCCGACTCGCCTACTTCATTAAGCCTTTTGAAGATGAAGTACTTTGTGAGGTAGCACCCCTTTTCATAGTCAACGCCCTATTCGGTAAACCCTACCTATGGGATCAACATGGTACATATCAGTCACGACCTCAAAAGGTGATTGTCAAAATCCGAAATCAATGGTATGGCATACCAGAGAAACAACCCACATCAACGGTTTCTATGAAATCTGCCAAGCAAATAAAGAATCTTATCAATCATGCTCAAAAGTTCACACTAATCATGATAAAGCCTCAAAATTCCAAGAATACTGCAACAATGATTCGACTCATTGACTAGCGTAGCTCTCAACAACAACAATAGATCGATAGCATTCTTGAAGAATACAAGTACATATTTCAAGCACCAAATGTAGTACCTTTGCACTGTCAGGTAAAACACTCCATTGAACTTGTTCTTGGTTCTTTGTTTCCTAACGCATCTATTTACAGAAGATCCATTCTCGAAAATGAAGATATTCGCAGGAAAATCCAAGACTTGATTGACAAGGGTCATATCCGCCCCAGCTCCTCCTTGTGGAACTCCAATTGTCTTAGTTCCAAATAAATACGGGACTTGGCGCATGTGCATCGACTATCGAACTCTCAACAAAATTTTAGTGAAGAATGGATACCCTCTTCCATGGATTGATGAACTCATCGACAATTTGAAAGGTGCTAAGTTCTTTACGAAACTCAACCTCAAGTCGAGATACCAACAGATTCCAATTGAGTCCACTGATGTATGGAAAACACCTTTCAAAACCAAGGAATGATTGTTTGAATGGTTAGTCATGCCTTTCAGCTTAACCAATGCACCTGCAACCTTCATGAGATATATGGATGACCTTCTACGAACTTTCATCGGTAAATGTGTCATTGTATATCTCAACGATATCTTGATTTTAAGTCGATCATGGGAAGAACATGTCAAACAACTTCGACGAGTTTTAGACACTCTCCAGCAACATTAGCTACATCTGAACATGGACAAATGCTCATTTGCGATGACCAGCATCAAATAGTTGGGGTATGTAATTGACTCTGCAGGCATTCATGTCGACCCAAAAAAAATACAGATCCTCAAATATTGGCCTATTCCTCAAAACATTCATGAACTAAGAAGTTTTCTTGGTTTGGAAAATTTCTATCAACGATTCATACTTGGCTTTAGTCACATCGCATGGCCTCTAAATCAATTGATGAAAGGAAATGGGAAAACTGTCTTCAAATGGACACCGACACAACAACAAACTTTTGAACAAATAAAAAACAAGCTGTGTACTACACCAGTACTTATGTTACCTTATTTTCATCATCCCTTTGAGATTGAGACGAATGCATCGGAGTATGCCCTCGACGAAGTGATCACTCAGTCAGTTCACCCAGTCACGTTTAATTCCGAGACTTTCAGCGACACAGTCAAAAGGTACTTGACATATGAAAAATAACTATACGCCATCGTGCAAGCTCTCAATAAATGGAGACACTACATTCTTGGCAGGGAAACGGTCATCCTCACTAACCATAAGCCTATGCAGTTCGCTCTGACTCATTCAAAACTACAGACAACCCGACAACTCAAGTGGATTAATTACCTGCAACAATTTCAGTTGGTAATTAAGTATAGAAAAGGAAAAGCCAATGCCACAGCCGATTGTCTCAGCAGACCACCCATTACTCTACTGTCTACAGTGATGAGTATGCATGGTTATGAAACCACTACTTGGCCACAATTGTATTCGGTAGACTGCGATTTTTCTGCAATCTATCAACAGCTTCAGACCGACAAGTTGTCTCCTGTCGACTACTTCCGAAAGGACACCTTGCTATACAATCTTGGACAACTTTGTGTATCGACCGATGAGCATCGACAAAAGCTCATTTTAGATGTGCACTACATCAAGACTGCAGGACATTTTGGAGTCATAAAAACACTTGTTATCCTCCAAAATTATTTCTACTGGCCTTCACTTAAATATGACGTCAACAAGTACATTCGATCGTGTGTGGTTTGTGCCATTGCTAAACCGCCGAATCGATGACAAGGACTATATACACCCCTTCCAGTTCCTAGTCGACCATGGGAATCTATTTCTATGGACTACTTGACAGGATATCCTACTACCAAACATCAGCATGATGCGATACTAGTAGTAGTCGGCATATTTTCCAAGATGGCTATACTCATACCATGCGAGAAGACTACGACAGCATAGTAGACTGCTCAACTCTTATTTGAACATGTGTGGAAACACTATGGCGTCCAGATGACCATTATTTTCAACAGAGATGCTAGATTGTCGGAACCTTTTGGAAAACTCTCTGGCAATAGCTTGAGACGAGACTTTCTTTGTCGACAGCCTTCCATCTCACAGACAGATGAACAGACGGAAGTTGTAAATCGCTTAGTCGTACAATTGCTTCGCATGAACAACCACAAGCATCGTCGAATATGGGATGACAACCTTCCATACATACAACATAGCTACAATCGTGCTCAACACATCTCTACAGGAAAGGGTCCATTTGAGATCTGTTACAGGTTTCAACCCTCGACGCCTATCGACTTAATCAGTTCCTCGTCACAGTCGAACAATACTGACTTCAAAGGAAAAGAAGTGGAGAAAGCATTGAAGTTCAGAGATCAAATCTACAAAATCCAGAAGCAAGCACAGGAAATGTTGCAACGAGCAAATGCAAAAGCTAAGGCCCGACACAATGAGCATCGTATTCCTCATTCATTCCAAATTGGGGATCAGGTCTGGTTACATATAAAGAATGAGCGCTTCACTGGTCCATACAGAAAGATGAAATCTTTGTGATATGGTCCATACAACATCGTTAAATAGATTGGAGAAAATTCTTTCCAGCTCGACATTCCAGCATTCCTTCGCCTACATCTAGTCGTTAATGTAGATCTGCTTCAACCATATCATTCACCATTGTTGGAACAAAACAACTTGTAGATAGCAGAACCCAAATACATCCATCTAGATGTTCAAGAACCTCTTCTTTGTGACACAATTGTGGGGCGATGCATACGCCTTACAAGGACGAACTCCATTCCCTTGTTTCAAGTGGCTAAAGCAGGACAGCTCCCCACGCAAGGAAAATGGTACTTTGCTAATGAAGTTGTCGACAAGTTTCCTCACCCAAATGGATACACAATGGAGACCATTGTTTCTTAAGGAAGGAGGAATGATCAAACTAGCAGCCAATAGGTTCCCCTTGACAGGAGACAAGTTCACCTTCGACAGGTTTTCCTCGACATGTTCAGCCGACAAGTTCGCATTCGACAAGTCCGCTTCGAATACAGCATACCAACATGCTCTGCGACGGTTGAACTTTTGAACTGTTATAACTTCTTATAACTAAACGTAGCAGGTAGTAACCCAAGTGTCTCAGCATTCTATATAAGCATGTACATTATGTAAAATAGACATCTTTCTGATCATCATCCGATTCCTCCACCTTTCATGGAGTAGAAGTAATAAATTGGTTCGAATTCTTGCATATTATTTTAGTGTATATTTCTTGTCGACCTAGTGTGTTTCCATATTTGTTGTTCCTTTCTTTATATACTTCCTCCATAACAGAACTCGACTCATTCATTCGATTGTTGTCCCCAGCGTGCACCTGGGCACGCCTAGGATCAGAAAGAGAAATGATTTCACAATACCATTTTTAGTGTGGTCATTACTATCTCTCCTTCTTCAACATTCTTTTTAATGGCTATAAGTTGCTCCTTGATTTGTAAGACACCTGAGAAGTAGGATTGAATGGTCTCTAATTCTTGGATCTTCACATTCTTGAGTTGATTCCTCAAGGTCATCTTTCGATTGATGTTCTTCCTTTTATATAGCTTGGTTAAAGCATCGAGCATCTTCTTAGGACTCTTCAATGAAAAGACATGAGGGATGAGATGATCTTTGATGGAGTCTACAATAATCCTATTGGCTCTTATCAAATTCTTCTTGTGAGTATCGTTGGCCTCATTTCCCTCTGGTTCTAGAACCTCCTTGGTGACATACTTGTCCAAGTCATTCTCTTCTAGAATAAGAGAGATTCTATACTTCCATGCTCGGAAGTTGTGAGCCCCTTCAAGCTTATCCTCAAGCTTGGTATGATTCAACATCTTGATAAGAAAACCTCAAATGGAAATAGTAAAGAAGTATATCTTACCAATTTGACATGCCCACACTGCTTCTTGATCTGGATGACCTAGGGTTTGATAGGGAAACCCTAATTTTTCAAACTTAGAATCTTGGAATTATGTCTAGATAGAAAGATGTGCCTCCTTGAAGCGAGTTGTTCAATGATGCCTTTTTTTCCGGCTTGGTGGAGGAAAGCTCCAAATATTTGATGTCCTAGTTTCTCTAAGCAGCAATGATGAGGTAAAAAATGAAACTTCTTCAAACTGAAAACTTTCTCCACCAAAATATGTGCCTCCTTGAGGGGAGTTAGCCTAGCCCTCTTTTCTAGAAAGTTTGTGGAGAAGAATGTCGGATCTTGGAAACCCTAGTTTCTGCAGCTGCAAAGTGTATTCTTTCAGGGTGGCTCTGATACCATGTTAGAGTTTGCACTTTGATTCAAACTTGCTACATCTTTAATCTAATGAAGTAGGATCACTAAAAGATAGACAAGCACAACATAAATAAAGACAACTTTTTGTCATGGGAAACCACAAGGGAAAAAACCCAGCAACTTCTTATGTATAGATTTGTCACTTAGTACAATGTCAGACAGAGATAGAAAAACCAAAGATAAGCTGACTTCGGCAGCTTCTTCTTCTTCTTCTTCTTCCCAACAAACTTGTCTTTCTCTCTCTCTTCAAGCGAACTTGCTTGTGTTATTGTGTTTCCAAATGAAGGCCTGTTGTCTCCCTATTTATATTGATCATGTGTGTGACCTTTTTCCTCAACAGGGCTGAATTCTCTAACTGATTGGGCCGACTTGTCCTTGTGGGATACCAAAAATACATTTTACATTATTTCCTTAAGGACTATTACCCTGACTTACAACGGAGGTTTTACCTCGACTCTTTACATTACCAATTACATTAATGACATCTCTAATCAGAGGGAAAACATCCCTGAAAGGAGGAATAACAAAAAGTACAATAAAATATAATAATACAAAGAATGTCTTTCGAAGTTACATTTACAACAACACTTTGAAAGTTGCCATCTTCTTGAAACATTTAGATTTGTCGTGATTATCTTTCCCGCAAAAGTTACAATGAAACTCAATATTCTTACTTTATGATTTGGTTCATTTGTCATTTTTAGAAGAATGGGTAGATTGAGAGGGTTTGTAACACTTATTTTGCTTATTATTGCGAGGATGTTTCTTCTTGGGATGCTTAGAATTATCTTTATGTTGTTACATTAAGGATTTTCTAGATCTGTTAACATTGCTTATTAATCCAAGATGTATAAGCTTATCATGCTCTCTAATCAAGGAATCACAAACGATTCATGAGTGGGTTTTGTATAGTGAACCCTCTAAGATTCTTTCATGGAATAAAAGGTTGATACAAAAATAAAATAGGTAAATCCAAGCTTGGAAAAATTATAAAAAATACACTGCTCATCTTTTCTTTTTTGTTATGAACATAAATAACATTAATATAAATAATACTAAATACTAAATATAATTAATTAATTAATTAAAGTCAAAAGATGTGTCTCTATATTTAAAAAACACACGATGGACTTATATATAAGCTCCACATATTGTAATCATTATTCATCTTCATATTATCAATATATTTTCTTTTATACATTATGGATTATATTTTCCTATCCTATTCTTACGAATAGTTCCTATGTGAATCAAATTGGTTCACAACATTAGTATTAGAGCAAGATTTCATGATTCGCCTTTGGCCATCATTTAGACTTTGTCTAACTTGGCTTTTGGCCATCATCTAGAGTTTCTTTGAAGTCGAATACTTTGTCCAAAATCAAGCCTTTGGCTATATTCAAAAATCAGTTGAAGTAAAGTACCATTTCGCTACATGACACTGCAATTTCCAAAAAGGGATTAAAAAAAACAAAAACACAAAAATCATATATATAAGAAAAAAAGTGTAGTCAAATAAATGCCACTGCAATCACCCTCTTCCCTCATACAATGTCTTCCCCCTACGTTGCACACCCCCAACAAACACACTCCCTTACACGCCCTCACATCTCTTCTCCTCTCTACCACCCCTTCCACATCTACCATTTCAGTCCAATGCCTTATCATCCCTCGCGCTCCATTACTTCTCTCATACACACAACCCTTATCTTCCCTCACTCCACGCCCATGATCACCCATCACTACACACTTTCTCATTCTCATATTCCACTCTCCCTCCCGCGGTGTTGCGTCCTCACAAACCCCTCCCTCACACGCAACTCCTCCCACGCCTTACCATCTCCCACAATCACCTTTCCCACATTTCCATACCTCTCCCTTCTACATGCCCTCTCCAATCCTTCTCCTCCACGCTACACCATCTCATCCCTCAACGTTATCCATCCATCTATGCCCTTTCATCCACGCCCCTTCCAGTGTGTTTCTCTCCCTACTATTCCTCCCTACCTCTCCACAACTCACTCTTCCTTCGCACCCTCACGCTACTCCAACACAACTCCCACACTCCCCCCTGTCAACACTTCGCAACCCATTTTCGTGAGTTCTCGCCACCCCCATTCTTTCCTCCACCTTACACACTCTCCTTAACATTTTACACCAGCTCCTTCCCACGCATCCATGTGTCCTTTATTCCCTCCTCTATACATTCTGACATGCTTCCTCCCTTTCATTCTTCATTCTATTTCACGCCCACCTCAACGTTCTAAATTTGTTCATCTCCCTCTGTATCCTCCATCACTCAAGCCTTACCTAGGATTTAAAACCCTAGATTCACGTACTCCATTAAAATAATAATAATAATATACCTTAAACATCATCCTCTTTCGAAAAAATATAAAAGTATTATTATTATAAATAGTAAATATTATTACAATATTTCAAAAACCCCAATTACAACCCAAAAAATAAAATTATAGAAAATATTATTACTATAAATAATTATCATTATTCATAAAACTACTACTACCATTATTAAATTATTATTATTATTTTTCTCAAAACAACGAAAAAGAAAAAAGAGGTTAAAATGGAAGATACTACTAATGAGCACAAATAAAATTCCAAGGTTTCGTTGAAAGTGCTTAATGACATTTTATATAAGTCCTATTATCATCACTATTTGTCTAGCTAATAAAAAAGTTTTATTGATGTTGATATTGCTAATCAACTACAAGTTCCAGAATATGTTATAGAGAAGAACGAGTGGAATGAAAGGCAAATAAACGAATTAGACTTGCAAATCAGTAATTATAATCTTAAATTTGAATTCACTGTTGCATCTATAGACGACAATATTATTGATATAATGTTGGGTTCTAATTAGTGAGAAACATTGGGTAAATTTACCTTCAACGCAAAAAAGAAAAGGGTGAATCCGCGGACCTGGGTAACACTTTTTGGCAAGCGCATTTCGGCAAAAACAAAAAAATGCACCTCGGTCGAGGGTTTAACAAGCCCTCGACCGAGGTTTTATCAAGCCCTCGACCGAGGTTTTGTTCAGCCCTCGACCGAGGTATTTCTTAACCCTCGGTCG
>LPNX010246309.1:4304-14972 GCA_001517045.1 Pseudotsuga menziesii
GATCTCAATGTGTTTGGTTCTCTGTCTATGAACTGGATCATTGCAGATTCGAATGGTACTCTGATTATCACAATAGATAGAAGTTGAGTATTCTGACTCGAAGCCACACTCACCAAGTAACCCCTGCAACCATAAACATTGAGTTGCTGCATTTACAACTCCTCTGTACTCTGCTTCTGTAGATGAGAGTGCAATGGCACTTTGTTTCTTGCTTGACCAGCTGATTGGTCCTTCAGTAAGCATGAACACATATCTTGATGTGGAATTTCGATCTGTGTTGTCACCTCCCCAATCACTGTTAGTAAACCCAATCAAATCAAGATCAGATTTAGCTTTGTAGAAGATGCCATGAGTCCTTGTTCCCTGAACAAAGTTAAGGATCCTTTTGGCTGCTCTCTAATGGATCTCATGAGGCTGATCCATGTATCTTAAAGCCACACTTACTGCATATGAAAGATCAGGTCGAGTATGTGTAAGGTACAGCAAACACCCAATCAGTTGCCTATACAGTGTATTGTTTACCATAGGTGAAGAATCTACTTCTTCAAGCTTAACTCCTGAAAGGAAGGGAGTCTTGCTTGGCTTGCAGTTCTTCATGTTGAACTTGTTCAGAAAATCCAAGGCATACTTGGACTGATGTACTTTGATTCCATCTTTGGTTTAAGCAATCTTGAGCCCCAAGAATTGGCTCAATAACCCCAAATTAGTCATAGAGAATGCATGGTTCATTGCATCCTTCAAGGAGGCAATTTCATCCTTTAAGCTTCCTGTAATGAGAAGGTCATCAACATACAAGAAAATAATCATTAATGAACCATGAATCAGCTTCAAATAGACATTTTTATCTGACTTGCATCGAACAAAATTCAATGATAGCAGAAAGCTATCAATCTTGGCATACCAAGCCTTGGGGGCTTGCTTAAGCCCATACAATGATTTCTTTAGCCTGCAAAAGAGATGGATTAGTAGAAAATCCTTGAGGCTGCTGCATGTAAATATATTTAGTAATATCTCCATTCAGGAAAGCACACTTCACATCCATGTGATGTACCTCCCACTGCTTCGAAGCTGCAATGGATAAAGCTAGCCTGATGGAGTCCATCTTTGCCACTGGTGCAAAGGTCTCATTGTAGTATATGCCATGTACCTATGAGTAGCCCTTGGATACCAATCTTGCCTTATATTTCAAAGGTGAACCATCAGCAGCAAATTTTGTTTTGTAAACCCACTTACACTGAACTAGCTTCCTCCCTGGGGGAAGATCAACCAGCTCCCAAGTGTTGTTCTTCCGGAGTGAGCTGAACTCTTCTTTCATGGATGTTTGCCATCTTGGATCATGTGCTGCATCTTCATATATCTGTGGGTCTGATTCAACCATCAGATAGCATTTCTCTGCAAACAAAGGGTCTTTCACACACAGAGCACTCTCAAACTAAGATCTAGTCCTCCTAGGATCATTAGGATTTCTAGCTAGTTCTCTAGCTGCATGAATGGTCTTTGCTGCCCATTTTGGTCTTGTAGGAATATTAGGATCTGCAATTAAATCATCATTATCAGACATATCAGAATCAACAAACTCAACTATCTCTTCACTTACATTCAATGGTTCTGGTGGTGAAGAGGATTCTCCAACTTCCACTGTTGCTAAAGGCTCTTCTTGGAACTGAACACTCCTTTCAATGAAGGATTTTTTTGTGCTCAAATTGATCAGCTTGTACCCTTTTGAATCTTTAGAGTACCCAAAAAATAGACACTCTTGGATTTGGGGCTACAAATCCTTCCTCTTTTCTGTTGGAATTCTAGCCCAAGCCCTCGAGCCAAAAATACTGAAATGGGTCACATCTGGCTTGTGCCCACTCCATGCTTTGAAAGGAGTCATACCATCAAGCTGTTTATGAGGAACCCTATTCTGAATATAGGCTGCACAGTTTATAGCTTTGGCCCAAAACTTTGGTGGCAAATTCTTAGCCTCCATCATGCAGGTTGCCATCTCTTTCAATGATCTGTTCTTCCTCTCAGCAACACCATTTTGCTGTGGTGTGTAAGGGATAGAATGCTGGATCTGAATACCTACATCTACACAATATTGAATGAACTCAGACTTGACATGCTCACCACCATTGTCAAATCTGAGGACCTTGAGTTTTCTCCCAGACTAGTTTTCAACCAAAGCCTTAAAGACTTTGAAGAGGCTAAAAACTTCAGACTTGTGTTTCAGGAAGTAAACCCAGCAATACCTGGAAAAGTCATCTATGAATTTCAATGCATATTTGGCCTGACTCATTGACATATGAGGAAATGGGCCAGCAACATCACTGTTGATCAACTCAAGAGGTGCAGAGGTTCTCTCATGACTAGCTTTCTCAAATTTATGCTCTGAGTGTTTTCCTGAGATGCAACCTTGACAAAATCCTTTGGAAAACTTAATATTTGGTAACCCTATGACCATTTCTTTTTCACTAAGATCAGAAAGATACTTGTAATTAAGGTGGCCAAATATTTCATGCCAAAGCTTGATTGCCTCATTAGCATGAATCAGAAGAGAAAAGGGGTTTGAGTAGGGTAGGAAGTGTGAGAACATGTATACCTTCGAAGTGTGATTTGCAACTCCTTTTGAAATGAATTTACCACTTGAGATCTCTATGATATCAACTTCATCAAGGGAGAATATGACCTTCTTTGGAGACCCTGTGTGGGTCATCTGATACACTGATAAGAGGTTAGAGGCAAGACCTGGAACATACAATACATTGCTGAACTTACCATGGTCAAGATCAATCCTCCCTTTGCCATAACTTTCAGTGAGAGAGTCATCTCCCAGTACTATTGGTGGACCTTTCGACATGTCAAGTGAGGTGAATGCATCCTTGGTCAAAACCATATGTCTTGAAGCTCCAGAATCAATGATGAAACTAGGTGAGCTTGATGTGCTAGCAACCAATGCATGAACTCTCTCTCTGTCTTCTGAATTTGATCCTCCTTCCCTCTTCTTTGAGCTGTCAGGAAGGGAGATGCCATTCTTCTCCAGGAGATGGGTCAGCATGTCAATTTTCTTCTTCATGCAGGAGCTTTCAAGATGATTTCCCATACCGTAGTATGCACACTTGCTCATTTCTCCTTTGTTCTTCTTCTTCTGGGGGTTCTTCTTGGAACCTTGAGGCTCCTCTGGAGACTTGTTCTTGTCTCTCTTTTGCTTAGGTGGCTTCTTAGCTTTCTTATTTCCTTTTGAATCCACCCTCGAATCTCCAGCAACTAGATCTTGGTCTTTGGAAGGTTTGATGGTGCCCATAATCACCAATTTATCTTGTTCTTGTGTGAGAGATTCCATGAAATCTGCAAGGCTAGGCATTTTCCAGGCTCGAGCTGTCAACTTTGTGGCATGGGAGGTCAAGACAAACACTAAATAGTCAGGGCCAATCTTTGAGAATATGGCCAAAACTAGTTGCTCCTCCTTCTTTTCAATGCCACACTGTTTTAGCTGCAAAACAAGGGCTTTGAACTTGGAAAAATAGAGTTGCAGGGATTCAAAGCTATTGGGACTCAGGGAGATCAATTCATTTTCAATTTGATGTCCCCTCATCTCATCTGTCTTAACAAAAATCTCAACAAGCTTCTCCCATACTTCATTTGGTGATGTTAATCCATTAAGATGGAAAAGGAGGTCTTTGGATATGCTCAGACATAGGAGACCATAGGCCTCATCCCTCCTGTTGTGCCATTTAATTTTCTCTGCAGCTGCATTGGGCTCTGCTTCTGTTGCCATAGTCACTCTGTAGAGGACTTTCACTCTCAACAGTATCTCCATCTCTTCTTTCCATTCAAAGAAGTTAAATGGAGTCAAGATGATCTTCTGAGATTAATCCCTAGCTCAGAAATTGTCCCTTTAGTCAGCAGAATGCTCCCAGTCAATGATGTCGAACCTGAAATAACAAATTGGAAGGAGAGAAATCAATCTGCAAAGGCTCTAATACCATGTGGAAATTGAACCTAGGTGTTAGAACAATTACACTCACAAAAATTGCCAATTACACATGCAAATTACACACAAAGGAGACTGAATATGGAGCATAACACTTATCTGTATTGAATAAGTGTACAATAGCCAACCCTATGAAGTCATAGGCTGCCATAATAAATAATTACATGAGAGATTTGAATGCATAAGGATGCCATTCGAATTTGGTCAAAAGCAGGCTTACTAAATCTAAGCAAATCCCCCATAGGTGCATAAAGTAGTTTCCAAATATGTCTAGGAGCTCATGAATTGGTAAAATCAATTAGGAAAGCTAATAGATGATGGAAGGACAACTCATACATGCTTTTCTTAGGATAAAAGAGTGGAGGATGATGAGGACAAAAAGCAAGTTAACTTCACCTAGTCAAACTTTCCCAATTGCCTTAAAACTCAGCAAAAGCAGGCAATAAAGAAGAAAAAGCAGACATGCACTAAGAAGGCCAGGAATAAAGCAGATTTGTTTCCAAGTGGTTTCCCAAGCACTCCATGACTCAATTTTATCAAGTTTGACCACTTTGGACATGTGGAGGACAACTTGCATAAGGTGGAATATGGAAACTAGGCAAATAAGACAAAAATTGGATTAATTAATGTCTAAGGTAGCTAACTATGGGTTGATTATTCTAACAGTTGGAATCTGAGAACTATATTAACATTCCCATTTGACAGTTTGGATGAATTTCTATACATGTCTGCAGATTTTATGGTTGTATTTGATAGCCAAAATGTTCCATGATAGCCAAAATGCATATTGCTTAAATGTACATGGGTCTTCATATTTTGTGGTTGTATTTGACAGCCAAAATGCTCCATGTCAAACATTTTGACTGTCAAATTCCATCCTTGGAGGGAAGACTGGCACAGTATGGAGTAGCAAACCAAAGTTGGACATCATAAATGCTTATGAGATTTAATCATTACATATGGATAGAGTTGATTCAATTTAGAAGGTGCATGTTTGAGTAATTTTTTAGCATACATCCGCCATGAAAAAAAGAAGAATGAAGAAATCGATTCAGGTTTAACACACTAAGTTGCTCTCATGGTTGTACGATGTACACCCTTGACCGTCGGCGTCCATTGTGACATGCTTCAACACCTACAAAATTCAGCTAAAGAGGCCATATAATAGTGTTGAAGCCACATATTGACCATTACAGAGGGCTAAGGTAATTATTTCCATTCTACTCCATGCATTTATTTTGAGGTTTTCAAGGCAGCTATCAACATTGAACAGTCAAGGGTTTTTTTAGAGAGGGAAAGCCTTCGATTTGGTATTATTCTCACTTATGTATGAAATCTATAAATAAATAAATTTAGTCATTGTTCCGGATCATGATGAAGCAGTAAACTAATTATTGTATGTAATATTGTTCTGCCCTTCAGCTAACATAAATGCTCCCATGGCATACGAGAGAGAATAAGAGATTCCATGATCAATTGGTTACCGGTTTCCTTAGATTATTTTTCTAAAAGTCTATAAATATTTTGATAGATGATAACCAAAAGGCAAGGTAGCCATAACGGTCCATGAGTTTTTACCAACCATCGTCAACGCTTTAGTGGATCTCACTATACATCTATTTCCTATCTCTTTATAGAAAGCAAAAATAATAACATGGTACAATCTTGCTATACATGTTTGTTTTATATATATATATATATATATATATATATTTCTATACATGTTTTTGTCCAGAGGACAATACAGTACTGAGCAAAAATAGCATTCAAAAACATGATACTAAACCTTCTACTAACATACTAGACCATCTCTGATTGACCCTTCATATCTCTATTACATTTTGTCTTTAAAAACAGAGCCTGACAGACAATGCCTCCGAGAGATCATATTCACCATCTTGCTTAATACATAATATAGCTCTTAGTACAATATAAACCATTAAAAATGAAAATACAAGGAATTTATCTCTTGTTCCTCCATCAACTTGGTCACAACAAAAGTACCAGTCTCCAGAGAGAGCCTCCTTCGAAATCTCATCTGCTTTACAATTGAGATCCCAAAGAATGTCAGTAAAGCTGACACATTGAAAAGAATCCAAGATCTTGTTAATTTCCTACATAAGGTGACTGAGACTAGAGTTTTTGATAGTGATCTTGTTATTAATCCAGTCAGTGGTAGTCTTTGAGTCTCCTAGAACCTAGTTCCTCGATATACCCTGGGGTATGTCGTTGTGCTAGAATCCATCGATCTTCATCATCCAGTAACCCATTGAATTCTTCTCAACTCCTCTGGATTTCATGCTAGAGGAATATAGTTTATAGAACATTACCAAGGAGACTCAAAGCTCGATACAAAGATCACCAAGGAGATGGAAAAGTTCAAACATAAGATCATTTGCATTATTTTAAGCCGCAAGGGGGATGAATTGATGCCTAATTCCTGCCAGTCCATGGATGTTGGAGGACATCACATATGCGTTTCCAACTCTGATAAGTCAAAATCCAGCTACAACGTATGGCAATGAAACGACCACATCATGCTCTACAATTAAGAAAAGGGTTTATGTCTCAAGTACATCTATGACAATTATTTCCAGCGCCTTGAGCCAATATCCAACATTGTCGATGCCGAGAATTTGGTTTTGCGAGAGCTGATGGAGAAGGTCGATGAGGTCAATGCACAGATCTTGTGCAGAAACATTAATCTGGCCTCGAAGCATTGAATTGGAATTTGTGTTCTGGTAGTAGATTTCCTGTAAGGTTTTGTTGTGGGGTCAACCTACCAGGGTTTATTTTTAGTAGAATTATTATGGTGAATTGGAAGATGCTTTAGATTGGTATTTATAAATATTCAAGCTGTTGAATATAAATGTGCTGTATTTTGCAAAAAAACCACTATCATGGACTTTATGGACTTCTTAAGCTTGTGTCCTGTGTCAGAAATTATTTTCTTATGGATATTAAGATTAATGGCACTTTTTTTCAAATAAACCTAATCTATGATGATTTGAATACTTAATTTTTTGGTTGTAAATTCATAGAAGACAAGTTGCATGATAACTTTACTTGGGTTCATTTGGGTCAATAAGTGTCTCCAAAAGTTATTTTTCTATTTTTTTCCACCAGTCAATGTTAAAGTGAATTTTGAAGAGATGTGGTATCAAGTATCATGAAGATTGAAAGTTGCTCACTGTAAAGATCACTAAAATTAACATGACAAAGTTCCATTTTTTTCACAGTGGGAAACCATTGGGCATTCCATGGACGCCCTTGAACATCTCCTCATGATCGATCTGCTCAAATCTCCGAAGCAGACAAGTGATGGAGAAATTACCTCCAGTGTATTCAATTGGACCACTATTTATGCCATCGATATCGATGAAGCAGTCCAATGACTAGGAAAATGATGATGCTACTGCACAACGATGCATGCAATGGCTAGACTTGCAACCCGCTCAATCGGTGGTGTATGTGAGCTTTGGTAACAGATCGACCCTGTTGGAATCTCAGATCACGAACTTGCCACCAGGTTAGAGGGTAGTGGGAAATGATTTATATGGGAACTGAATAATTATGTGGTAGTTAGCGAGGGATTCGATCCCTCGATGGTTCGATGAGAAAGTGCAGTCGATGCCTTTTTTTGAGATAAAAACCTATTTGGCAAGTTCAAAGGAGGTCTTTATCATATGGAAATCATCTCAGCCAAATGCCTTTTAAATAAAGGAATTATGAAGGTGGGTGCTTTGTTCGATTGAAAATATTGGTTGTAGAAGCAACTAAGAGGATCCATCGGGATTTGATAGAAATAATGTATGGTCAATTCAAGTTCAAAGTACATTTCCTTGCAATCAAGAGTTACTTACTTATCATCCAAGGTGACTTCGTTTAGTATCTCATGGACATTGTGGGCCCTGATCTCTCTCAACCGGTTAACAGTATAACCTCCTTCAAGCTTTCAGGGATACTATAGAGTGCAATTCATGCCTCCAATGCCCAACATGACGACCCAAATATATTAAATATTCTTAGAGTAAAGATGATGCCACACCATAGTGGAGACAGGGGGTGGGATGTTTTCTCACTAGAATACAATGCAAGAGATCATTCGAATACCATTTTACAGAGTCTTTGATGGCCATGTACCTTAAAATTTATAACTGTCTTTGGAAGCTTAAACGTGTGGAACATGCTATGAGCGCTACATGGAAGACTATGAAACCAAAATCCTTTATTGCTCGCCTATTTTCCACTAGGGATGGTGGTGGGAAGAAACAATTTGTATCCATTTTAAGACGATGTCAAACTCTAAGAAATGAAATGAACTATTTTTTCACAAATATGCAGTACTATTTCATGTTCATTGACTAAGTAATATTATTTTAATTTGATGATATTGCAGTAGCTCGTAGAGCGGTTTGGCATACAATTTCTCAATGAAAGTTCTAATCATCATACAATGCATGTTTCACTTGAGTCAATTTCCCTAAAGGACACTCCTAAGAACTCATGATTTTCCATCAACGTTTTCACCTCTATTGATCTTGGTGGTATCACTGAGAGTTTGCGTGAATGTTTGAAAAATATGCAAAGACTTACACTACAACAACAAAATCCTATTTCGGAATTAGATGCCTCAAATTTTGATGTTGATTCTTCTAATTCTACAAAATGTAGCTAACAAAACTCTATGCAACCACTTCACACAAATGAAATGCTTAGGTTGACCTTGTTGACCCATGTTAAATGATGCATTGATAATAATAATAAAAATTGCTCTTCACATTCGTAGGATTACCATTTCATCAAGGAAATATCTTATGTGCAATTTGGAATTCAACAATTTCAGATATAAAACTTATTAATCTACCAACATTTTTTGAGATATTCCCATAGCTTTTTACACTTAATGCCATTTTAAATGTTTTATACAGCATGTTATATTTGACATTTTGTACAAGCTAATAGTAAATGCTACTTTTCTTGGAAAACTATGTGCAATGTGTCTTTATAAAAGGCAATCACATATATTGAAATACTAAAGTTTAACAATCAACTATACTTGCATCAAATATTTCTTTCTTCGAATATTTTCCTTGGTTTCATCCTTACATCAAATACTAATGTTCAGTTAGTATTTGTTGGCACAATCTTAACAAAACCTAGGTTCACACACCACCATACCAACAAAACCCAAGACACCGGCCCGAAATGGTTTTATCCCTTTCAGTAACACCTACATAGAAAATGAAGTCTCACCCGAAGTACCTATGGGAGTTGCAGGAACCAGGTTTCCATAGTGATGAAGGGGAATTTTGTCATACATAACTGCAACAGAACTAAATTTAACAGATCAAAGATTGCGATGGAGATCCACATATTTATCCACACCATTAACCATCTTCATAACACCATAGATAACCTTTACAATAACTTTTTGATCCATTCATTCATTCATAGTTATTCAATGATTTATGCATTAATAAAAACAATAATTCATCACACACACATCATGCACAATAGACACCGAGATTTTAACGTGAAAACCCCAGATGGGAAAAACCACAAAAATGCTCATTAATATGGAAGAGTCGTCGCTCGAACTCTTTAGGTCCATGCACACAACCTAGGAACGTTTCTCCAAACTCCATTACAATGGATCTGTGCACACAACCTATAGATCAACCCTTGTACTTGCGACTCTAACTCAAACAAAAACAATACATAGCTTTTTGACATGATACAAAAAGTTTATTCTCTTTTTCAAAATCAGCTAACCCCAAAAATCCCAACCCATTACAATTTTATAGGCTGTAATGGTCGTTTTACAACCCGCGCCCACTACCCGATCCCATAAATGAAAGTGGACACATTTTTTAACTGTCTAACCAATCTTGTGGTTGGACTTTGTCAAAACAACTGGTTTTCCTTTATCTTCGCCTAAAACATCAAAGTTGACCGCTTTCTTGACCACTTTGTCGCAACGTTGTGGCACACCTCACATGGAAATTCAAAATTGGTACCCAAAGAATCTAAAACATACCTAGGGCCAACAATATTTTTATGTGATTAACGTCCTTCTTGCATTTACACAGAATTAGAACTCATAAAGATGTTATCATATTTGAAGTGTACAAGTGAACATTGTCGTTTAAGCTTGAATTATATCTGAAGGGGTTTAATTTTGACTTGGTAAGTATGTAGCGAGTCTATCAATGTGAATTTAAGATGGAAAATGCTCTTTTGGATGGATTTATTTGATCTGGGAGGATCTAAAAAGGCCAATTTTCAAAATCATCATATTGCAACAAAAATAGTACCATGTTTAAGAGCTCGTCAAGCCAATTCCAACGGTGCAAATGGCATGTCAAACGGACTTTGGATGCAAAAGATATTGCATTTTGAAGTTTGGCCCCAACAGGGAAAATTTTGGTTGAAGTGCCACGTGGCACTCCCTCAAGCTGCCACGTGGTAGTCAAAAAGTGCATTCTGATGACATGGCATGATGATATGGAATGATTTCATGGCATGATGATGTGGCATGTTGAGATGGCATGATGATGTGGCATGATGACATGGCATGCTAAATGGCATGATGACATGGCATGCTGATGTGGCATGATGACATGGCATGATGAAGTGGCATGATGACTAGCATGCATGCATTTGTGCTTGAAATGAGTTTTAGGACA
>LPNX010246309.1:15129-30748 GCA_001517045.1 Pseudotsuga menziesii
AGATGTATCCCATAGAGGAAGAAAGCATCTGAGAGGCTCCATTGGGGGTCTCCATTGGAGAAGCTCATGGAGATGCTCCAACCTTGTAGTTCCAGTTCAGAGAGCAAGCATGGCTCCATCATGTCCGAAGGTGATCCAATGGAGGAGACAAAGAAGCAGAGTCAGTTCGAGGAGGCAACATTTCAATTTGCATTTGAAGGCAAGTAGCGACCATCTACACTCTCATCCCGAAGGACAAAGGTGAAGGGATTGGTTGGTAAGAGTGTGACTTTGGTTTTATTGATGCACTTGTCATGCAAACATATTGTCGTCTATTGAGACTATCCTACAGAAGATCGTGTGGCGTAGCTCGAGGCTCGTGGCTCGTAGAGTCAGTTGAAAGAGTGTGATTGGCTACATTGAAACAATATCTTCATGTCCAAGTTTGGCAAATTCTCTAGACAAAGGAGGTAGGCATTTGCTTGCTTGATTTCTACAGTCTTTGATTGAGTCCTATAGCTTGTGCTCTTATGTGACCCATCAGAGGCAATTATGGTGTGGCGGTAGAGATGAACAGATGATGAAGACTCTGTAGGTGAATCCGTTGTGATGTATCTTATGTATTTGTGCACCTTTGCAATGGATTGGTCACTCTATTTTGGAGTAAGCCCAGAGACGTATCCAAGAGATCTGGTGAACTCCGTAATCAAATCGTGTCCCTAATGTGCTTGAATGATTTTTCATTTTCATGTGGATGATTCTATGTTACACACTTATATTATGCTCATGTTCACTTACACTAAGGTCAGAAAAACGATCCTATTGGTCCCGATTGTTTCGAGCGGGTTTGATGACTTTCTGGGCTCGCCCCCGAGATCAGATCAAGTGGTATCAGAGCACGCTGACAAGTGTTGTAGGTTGTGGACTGTTATGAGCAAAAGTTTGCAGTGTGCAAAAATCTAGGAATTAGAGTCAGTTTATGCAGGCACCAATGAAGCAAGAAGTAGATGAGCATACCTGCAAGAAGCTTTTGGGGACCAAAACCCTTCCTAGTGGGGAGGAATGATCCGGGAGGATCTAAAAAGGACAATTTTCAAAATTATCATATTGCAACAAAAATAGTACCATGTCAAAGAGCTCGTCAAGCCGATTCCAACGGTGCAAAGGGCGTGTCAAACGGACTTCGGATGCAAAAGATATTGCGTTTTGAAGTTTGGCCCCAACAGGGAAAAATTTGGCTGAAGTGCCACGTGGCACTCCCTCAAGCTGCCACGTTGTAGTAAAAAAGTGCATTCTAGTGACATGGCATGCTGACATTGCATGATGATGTGGAATGATGACATGGCATGCTGACATGGCATGATGATGTGGCATGATGACATGGCATGCTAAATGGCATGATGATGTGGTATGATGACATGGCATGCTGATGTGGCATGATGACATGGCATGATGATGTGGCATGGTGACATGGCATGATGAAGTGGCATGATGACTAGCATGCATGCATTTGTGCTTGAAATGAGTTTTAGGACATTCATGCATTTACTCATGAGAAATTGTAAATTGATTAATATTTGAAGTGAGTGGAAAAATTACTCACATATTAATCATTTATTTTATTCCTTGAGCTGTTATGAAGTTAATGCATGTTTGTAACCAAAAACAAACATGCCATATTTTTAAAGAAGTTGTAACAAGTTGGTTTATGGTTAAAAAACCAACATGCTATTTAAAAAAGGGATTTTGTCATGTAATGGATTATTGTTGGATTTTGTAAATGTCATTATGGGGAAGTAACTAAATGTGAAAACCCATGGGCATGTGGGCATGAACCATATTTTTGGTTTATGTTCTTAAAAGCCAAACCAATTTGTAACTAATCCCAATTTGGAGAATCACATGTATCATGCCCCCAAGAGTAGCTTCTCCTATTTAAGCACTTGTCATGTGCATTTGAAGGGAGCTCAAGTTTGGAGAGATGTAGCCCATAGAGGAAGCAAGCATCTGAGAGGCTCCATTGGGGGTCTCCATTTGAGAAGCTCATGGAGAGGCTCCAACCTTGTAGTTCCAGCTCAAAGAGCAAGCATGGCTCCATCATGTCCGAAGGTGATCCAGCGGAGGAGACAAAGAAGCAGAGTCAGTTCGAGGAGGCAACATTTCAATTTGCATTTGAAGGCAAGTAGCGACCATCTACACTCTCATTCCGAAGGACAAAGGTGAAGGGATTGGTTGGTAAGAGTGTGACTTTGGTTTTATTTATGCACTTGTCATGCAAACATATTGTCGTCTATTGAGACTATCTTGCAGAAGATCGTGTGGCGTAGCTCGAGGTTCGTGGCTCGTAGATTCAGTTGAAAGAGTGCGATTTGCAACATTATGCAAGTCTTTGATCCGCTCGAGGTTCGTGGCTCGTAGAGTCAATTGAAAGAGTGTGATTGGCTACATTGGAAAAATATCTTCATGTCCAAGTTTGGCAACTTCTCGAGACAAAGGAGGCAGGCATTTGCTTGCTTGATTTCTACAGTCTTCGATTGAGTCCTATAGCTTGTGCATTTATGTGACCCATCAGAGGCAGTTATGGTGCGGTGGTAGAGATGAACAGATGATGAAGACTCTGCAGGTGAATCCATTGTGATGTATCTTATGTATTTGTGCATCTTTGCAATGGATTGGTCACTCTATTTTGGAGTAGGCCCAGAGACGTAGCCAGGAGATCTGGTGAACTCCGTAATCAAAGCGTGTCCTTAATGTGCTTGAATGATTTTTCATTTTCATGTGGATGATTCTATGTTACACACTTATATTATGCTCATGTTCACTTGCACTAAGGTCAGAAAAACGATCCTATTGGTCCTGATTGTTTCGAGCGAGTTCGATGACTTTCCAGGCTCGCCCCTGGGATCAGATCATTATTGCACAAGTGTTCTCATTCTTTTTGAAGAATCTTTTGAAGTGTACAAGTGTTCTCATTTTCTATTAGTCTTAAAATTGATCTAAATCCATTCAACTTTGACTTGTAAACTATGCATCAAGTTCATCATCATGAATTCAAGCTGGAAAACACTAATTTTGGATGGAAGTCTTGCACCTCATCTCAAGATCTTTGATTTTGGCTATTCAAAAGTACTTTCTTGTACCTACAATTGAAATTTCTTGTGTTGGTAGCAATATACCTTGCAGTTCATTTTTAAAAATTGGAGTTTGGAGGGTGGCTTCTAAATGACTACCATTTTCTTTTAGTCTTTTGTGCTTCATTCTCATCCCAACTCAAATGTTGGGACACTTGCATACATTGCTCCTGAAGTTTTGTCCAATAAAGAATATGATGGCAAGGTAATCAAGGTCTCAGGAAAACTCTACTTTTTCCTTGCTCTAATTTATATAGGAAATTCTGACTTATTTGAATCAATAGTAGTTAACGATCACTATATTAAAAAAATTTAAAATCAAATGAGCTTCTTGTGATCTATGATGCTTCTTTTTTGTTTTATATGATGTTTACGTTGGATTCTGGTTTTTGTAGATTGCAGATGTATGGTCATGTGGTGTGACTCTTTATGTTAACATCAAAGGTGATTGTGGTATGCTTTAACATTGTTATCCTAAAAGGAATTCTTACGGTTCGCTCTTCATTTCCCTTCCTTACAAGACTTGTAGCTGCATTCCTCAAGGTACAATACTAGGTCTACACCAACTCATTTAAGCTCTCTTATTTAGGCCTTTTTACCCTCCAACAATAACCTTTTGGCGTATTATTGCACCATCCTGGGGAAATTGCTAGTTTATTACACTGAAGGCGTTATTTAAGGGGCTTCTCCTCTATCCATTTCGTCGTCTGTCGATGGCCAATGATGAGTTGCCCCCTATACATCACAAGAAACCACATTAATGTGTATACTTGGCATGTTGACTTTGTAGTCTCCTCCACTCGTTTTCGTTGAAGACCACTCTCTCCGAATTTGAATGCATCTCCTCCATTTCTTAATATATTTGAAAAACCCTTCTCGCCTTTTCTACAATCGCCTCTTCTGTTCAGTTGAAGTCTCCTGTCATTCAGTTCTGTCTCCGACAGAAGAGCAGAGCATGAGAAATTAGAATATGTGTTCAATGCCTCTCACTGTTCATGTGTGTGCTCTTCTCCTCTTCCTCTGCTCAACAACATCATATTTCAGCACTCAGTACGAGGATTTCCGTTCGCATACATCTACATGTGGAGACATTGAATTCGGGTATCCTTTTGGGATTAATGGCTGCGACTACGGTGACCTTGACTTTCAGTTATAGTCATGTGATTATGAGAGCCATACTCTGATCAATATTGGCGGAACAGTGTCCAAAAGTTAAAAACATGGATAAATTATGGCCATGGAATAATTGTATACCCTCGTTTGTTTGGAAAGTAAACCATGGCCCAAAGTGAAAAACATGGATGTATTGTGAAGCTTGTTTGGGATTCATAGGTTGGAAAGTTAAATAACAACCTCTCAAAAGTTAAAAATGGATATTATTAGCACGTCGGGAAACACTTCACCTTCCCCTTGGGTTGCCAATATTGCAGGTTTCAAGAAAGATGGTTTATTTCTCTATATTGCAAGGCATCAAGAAAATTAGGTTCATTTCTCTCTATTCCGCCTTACCATTTTTCAATGAATTCTGATTTTTAATGAGACTTTTATATAAAGGTATACATCTGTGCCCATATTTTCAATGGTTATCCTTCAAGTTGTAATTATTTCCACATCAAAGTTGCCTTATTAGTCCCTGCCTTTAGGCTGGCAGGGACTCTATGAATCAGCTTGCCGCCGTTTTCATTTGTCTACAGAAAACCCAATGTAAATTCAACGAACTTATCCTAAGTTGAATCCAGTGGCCGCCACTCAATATAAATTCAAGCACAAAAACCAATATAAATCCAAGCACTTATCCTAAGTTTTCTTTGCCAAATGCTTACATAGTTTTCTTTCGACCAATAAAAGAATTTGAGGCCTTATTTGGCCTCATTTCGAGGCCAATTTCATATTCAGAGGTTCAAACTTAAGGATAAAAAAACATTGAAAAATCATACCTAATATTCATAGATTAATGCTATCTCCAATATGACATTACTTAGCTAACATAAAATGTTAGTGACACCAGCTTCTATGTTAATGCCTTATCCTCGCTTTGTTGTAGCTGGCCAAATATTCATAGATTAATGCTATCTCCAATATGACATTACTTAGCTAACATAAAATGTTAGTGACACTAGCTTCTATGTTAATGCCTTATCCTCGCTTTGTTGTAGCCGGCCACATGTGGATTCTTGCATGTTCTCCATCTGTTCATGGCATCTCTATAGGATAAAAAAACATTGAAAAATCATACCTAATATTCATAGATTAATGCTATCTCCAATATGACATTACTTAGCTAACATAAAATGTTAGTGACACTAGCTTCTATGTTAATGCCTTATCCTCGCTTTGTTGTAGCTGGCCACATGTGGATTCTTGCATGTTCTCCATCTGTTCATGGCATCTCTATTTCTACATGTGTTCACCACCTCTGCTAGAGCTGTCTATTGGAGCTTACCTATGTTCACCACCACCTCTGCTAGAGCTGTTTATTGCAACGAGGTATGGATTTGCTCATTTATCTCTCTTCTTTACTGCACTACTTGTGCTTTTCCTTACTTCCTGTAGGCGTCGATATGTTGTGATGTTGCGATGTTGCGAAGAAGGGTTTTGAATCCTAGAGTTCCAGCGTCTCTTCCATTGACAGGGAAACTTTTTCAGTTCCAGCATCTCTTCCATTGACAAGGAAACTTTTATTTCGTTGGAATCCTTCCGGCAATAAGATTCACGTTATATTTGTTAGTTAAGAAAACTAATATCAAATCTGTATAAATTCAATATAATTTTGAAATCACTTTTCTCTGCTGAATGAATTACATTTTTTTCATGGTCTTGCTATCGAATTTCGACTAAAAAGACTGTAGGGTTTAACTTGCAGCTTACCTTAAGCAAAATATGCATTGTCGTCTTCCTCGCCTGGACAGTCCTACAGGAACATCTCAAACTTTAGGTCTACCTCATCGTCTTCCCCCGTGAACAGACTGGATGGATCTTCGAGAGCATGAGTGGGAAGAGGACACGGATCGCTCCAAAGTACCCACGGTCTCATCTTAAAAATCCTCATTCAACAACCCTCCTAACTATAGCATCTGAAGTACTGTTGGACGCAGTGCCGTAGCGTGGGTGAGACCTACCGCGCCATCTTTAAATTCTTCTTCAGGCTTGCGGTTAATGACTTATGTTTTCCTTGTTTAGAAGTTGGCTAAGCTTCTGGATGACTTCTTCTGTTTTCCTTGTGTTCCTTCATTAAGTAAGCTTCCAGTAGCAGATGGCTCTCAAATTGGGTAATGTGGTTAAACAGTATTATCTGGCAATGGAAAACTGGCTGCTGGATTTCTAACAGTTAGGAGTAGTTGTATAAGCATGTGCCTAGCTTAAGCTATTAAAAAAATACCAGTCTATGTGGTCTGCTGGTTTATATTTGTCCATTTTAATGACATCAATAGGGTAACGGTATTGCAATATAAAAAATACCAGTCTCTAATAAGGTGGAAAATACGAGTCTCTAATGAGGGTAATAAAGAAGTCACATTGAGTATAAATGTGACCCAATTTTATGGTTCTACGTAATTTACCTTGTCTAAGTTACAACTCAAATCCATAGCTTCTTTATTCCACGTTGTGCTTCTTAATAACGATCCCCGCATTGGCCGATATTTTTGAAGATATAGAATCAGTGTAGGGTTTATGGAGCCTTCTTCCATAGACACTCTTCAATGATGCAAGTTTATGGAGTCTCACAACGGGAAATATTTATAAGTTTACAGGCTTGGCCTTCAATCCTACCCTTTCCATTCCAGTGATACAGGGTGTAACCCCATAAGTCCTAACAAGGAAGGCTTGAACCTATGGACTATCATTTCAATAAACTATACCTATAAGGAACACCCACCTCCCACAAGATCACCCTCATCTAGCTTGAAAACAATCTCATCCTCGTTAAATCCGCCGTGCAGTCCCGACAATATCATTCTAAGGATCCAATAGTTAATTTCCCACCCACTTTTCATCTTGTGTCTCAATAGTCTGGTTTGTAAACTTCTCTCTTCGACCGCTTTTGCTACATTGCCTGTCTCACACCATCGGCACCCTCACGCCGCTTTATCTGCATTTCCTTCAAGTTGAGTCTCATAATTTTCACAAGATAATCAATATTCTTTTGTTTCTTTGTTCCTATTCCAAATTGCAAATCCAAATAGAGATGCAGCTCCGATTATATCCTGACTGTAGCGGTGTTTCACCGGCAGAGTCAAAGCATGAAAGCTATATGCTGTATTATTTTATGCAGCAATGACAAATTTACCCTAGTTTTGTTGTCAAGTTCTACAATAGCCTTAGCTTATTTTTTACCGTATTATTGTAAACATAATAGAGAATTTATATGAAACTATACAGAATTAAGGGGTAAAGAAAAACTAAAAATTAAATTTTTGGACCTTGCCTCAGTATCCCTAGATCTTTTATGAGCTAAGGATTTGTACAATCACTCAAAATATATGTAGTGCAATTATTCCGAGGAAACCAGGAGTATGAACCCAAAATCAAGCATGGGTTATGAACCCTGGGAAAAGTAGTAATTACTAGATTCAGACTAATGCAAACAAAACAGAAATTCCAAGATAACCAAAGCAAAAATGATTTATTCACTCTTCGTTTAAGAGAAAAAAATAGTAATAACAAAACCCTAAAAGAGCTAAACATGGAGTTCCTATACCTCTTAAGAAATAGTTGTTATCCATGTTTCGAAACCCAGTCGGCTTCTATTTGTAGTCTGTTATTTGTCATTTTGATTTCTAAATGATTTGTCATTCATGCTATTTGTATTAGGCAATTTAACATCTAAATAATTAAGCACTGACAATGTACATATATTTGCAGGTATGAAACCTCCTGTAAAGTTATTAATATTGTTGAGCTGCAGCTATTCATGAAGAAGTTGCCAAATAGAAACCTAGATATATCACAGCAAAATATGATGCCTTTCCCTATGTGCCGCAATCGAGAGCAGAGTAGAGACGTTGGCTACATGCTAAATAGCATTGTCTTTTGATTTGTTGGTCTTTGCAGATTGTACCGAATTTTGAACTGGATCTTAACCCATTACAATATCCACCAGTGATCTTCTGACCTTTGACATCAAATTACAGTTTCAGAACTGTCTTGCAATCCCCAGACTGAATAACAACAATTTACAGTTTGCTTTACCTCCTCCAGCATTTAATCCTTAGAAGGAGTAAGAGACATATATCCAAGCAAGAAAGGAACTGCTTAACTGAACCACCGTAACTTTCAGCAGCAGCAAAAACTGACTACACGTGCCTATTGAAACACCCCAGTACTATGGCCATTCATCAATTTTCTGTCAAGCATCAACACCAGTATAAGGATGGAGAAGAGCAAGTGTCTGTAAGACAATGCATGGAATCCACGTGTAGCTCTGGATAAAAACTTATAATGGCCCCCAAAAACCTTAAAACTTATAATGGCCCCCAAAAACCTTATTGATGGCACTTTAAAACCTTGTCGGCCTTCTTCTTCAAAACTAAGCTAGTCTTATACTTTGTCATAAATATAAATGAACTATAATCAGTAACTCAAATGGTTTAAAAAATGTTTTTCTTTCCTTAAATAAATGTAATTTAGCTTCGTGACATTATTAGACAATGTTATCGCCTCTCCATATAGGTTATCGGTAAAGGTGAAGGATGACTTATTCATTGAATGTTCATATCATATTTGTTTTCCTGTTTCTATTATGTCTGTTCACATATCGGCATTGCTAACTCTTCTACCCAACTGCTTTGTAATGAATGTTCATATCGGCTTTGCTAACCCATCAAGCCTACTGCTTTGTAATGAATGTTGATATCGGCTTTGCTAGCCCATCAAGCCTACTGCTTTGTAATGAGTGGTCATATCGGCTTTGTTAGCCTGTAGCAATTATGTCTATTCAAAACATGGACATATATGCTTTGCTGGCCCATCGAGCCTACTGGTTTATAATGTTTGGTTAAAACAATGTTTCTCATCTTCTTTCATTCGACTGTCTGCTTTGAGCTGGGATTCACTCTCATATATATATATATAAAGAAATAAAATATGGGCTCTCGGCTAAAATTTAATTTTATTTTTAACAAATTCAAATATAAATATGCATCTTTATTTTATTTGTATTAACCAAGAGTGTACTATATGCATATATCGAATGATCAGTAGCCACTTTATTATTATGTCCCCGAGGGGATATATATGAATCGCACAGGAGGATTATTTGGAACAATTTGTAGTGCTTTAAGAAAAACATAGAATTTAAACTAAGGTTCCGTATTTTTTTTATTTCTTAAATGTCTATTTTTTTAACTTATTATTGGTCTAGTGAGATGACGTTGCCTTGGATTTGTGTGCCCCACAACCCGGCGGCGTGCTGATATCAGCTCTGCATGTTCATTTAATGCTTTCAGATTTCGCAGATTTCGCATGATCCGACATAATAAGGTAAGTAATGGCATTGGGAAGGGTTTGCATTAAGGTGAGACCTATTCTAACATCCTCGGGCAGTGCCACTGACATCCTCGATTATGGATGCTATAAATCAATTATGTGGATTTACCTTTTTGGTTTTCCACTTGTTCGACACCTCTCCCCACCCTGACAACACCTCTTACAACCCAGTTCACTGCACTAATGGCCGAAGAACCTTACATGGCTTACATGTGTCTATTTGCATGCCAGGTTACACAAGTGGCTATTTGTATGTGAGGTTTCTAGAGTATAGGATCCAATTTTTCATAAGAAAGAAACTTTTATACAAAGTATTGCTAACTCTGGTTACATGCGGGTGACAGATGGAAGGATAAGATACTTCACTTGCAAAGCTCCACTCAATGGCTTTTTTCATCTTACCAGTCTTGTATACTTCGCACCCAAAAATCCAGAGGTAAGTTAACTGCGTTGCTTTTATTCCTAGCAAACGAAGTGGAGTTCAAGTGTTTGCAACTGATGTATTAACGTTCTTAATATTTAGCTACTTGAAATTGCTGTTGCACAAAAGGATGTGATCAAGCCTGCAGTTGACTGAACTTTGAATGTTTTTAGGACATGAAAGAATGCCAAAACTGTAAGACGCTTGGTGGTAATGTCGTCTATTGTCGCGGCTCACTCAAACGAGAGCGACGAGTAGATTCAGTAAGGAGAGACTACCATATTTGCTAGGTTTGAAATTGATGAATTTGAGGAAACTATCTATACATTTAAATAAGATAACTTTTCTTCCATCATCGATCTCCTTCATGGAATCTCTCTGGGTACTATGTTTGAACAAACTCAAACGTCTTTCTGAAGACATCGATCACCTTAAAAATTTGAAAATCCTAAACTGAACTAGGTGATATTTCAAATATATTGAAAGCTTAAGTTACAGGCTTACAGCATGACCCTGATCAACATATTTCTAAGTTTCATATAATTTATGGCTTTGGTTAATTGCATTGGATTGGAGTTTACATATCCCAGCTTTTACTCCTTGTACTAATTACAATTGTCTTCATTTCACTTGAAAGGTTAAGGTTGAAAACATTTGCGTCGTGGCTTCCACGTCGAGACTTCGCAGATCCTATGAAGGAGGTCCTTGTTATCAATTGTACACAAAAAATTTCTATGAGCTTGTTTTCACTTGCATATAAGGAGTGTTGGTTACTCAGGTATAACATCAAAACGCCATACATCAATTAACAAGATAAAGAATAAGTTGATCATAAATAAGGCATACTGTAGTTCCATGAGTCTCACCGATAATTGCACCCGATTTCAATTCGAAGCTGAGTTTGATAGACAGTTCTATTCATTTACTTTAAAGTTCTTGAAAATATAGAGAATATTCTTGAAGCACCCAACCTAATTGAATTTCCTAATTATTCGACTATCTCTTTTGTTAATCCAGATCAGCACCCTTGGAGCGGCTTAAGTCTGGATATTGGAATCAAGGAACCAAGCAATAGGTATAGGCTTAATATGGATATTGGTACCAAGGAAGCAAGAACGAATGAAAATATGTAATGGAACATTCCCCCATCACCATTAGATTGGGCACTGGAAATACGAGGAGACGGGTCTCCGAGCCAACAGAGGAGCCTCGAGGAGGGGGGGGTAAGTGGGGGGCCATGAGTGGGGGCTCCAGAGTTGTTCCATTGAGTCAGAGCAGCTCGCTTGGAAACTAAATCTGAAATATCTCACCAGCAACAGAAATTATAANGGTGGGGTAAGTGGGGGGCCATGAGTGGGGGCTCCAGAGTTGTTCCATTGAGTCAGAGCAGCTCGCTTGGAAACTAAATCTGAAATATCTCACCAGCAACA
Source organism: Pseudotsuga menziesii (assembly GCA_001517045.1). Lineage (NCBI taxonomy): Eukaryota > Viridiplantae > Streptophyta > Pinopsida > Pinales > Pinaceae > Pseudotsuga > Pseudotsuga menziesii. The sequence goes on from LPNX010246309.1 coordinate 26,577, forward strand.
GAAATTATAAAGATAAAGAGCAAAAAGAAAACTAGAAAGCAAACTAGAAACTTCGATGAAATAACGTAGAATAGAAGCATTGGTGCACACAATGATAAATTCTTTCTTTGCTTTGCTTACTCTCATAGTTCGCTTCTTTGTTCGTATGATTGCAAGTTGAACCGAGTATAGTTTGTAGAACGTTCAATGATCCACGATTTCAGGATGAACAAATTATGATGTTTTCTTCAATAATTCATCATAAAAAACCAGGAGGAGTCCATATATAAGTACTTAATTCATCATGAAGAAAGATAGGAATAGTTTAAGAATGAAAATCTGAGTAATTTATATAACTTATTGCAGAGTTGTTTGTTGACAAAAGAAAAATGTTTTAAAACTTATTGCACAGAAAGATTGAGGCGCGACAACAAGAAATCAGTAATCTGTTCACAATGAGGAGTTGAGATATAAGTACTTAATTCATCATGAAGAAAGATAGTTTAAAAAAGAAAATATGAGGATTTTATAAAACTTATCATAGAATTGTTTGTTCACAAAAGAAAACTGTTTTGGAACTTATTGCAAGTTGAACCCTAGAAGATTTATGCCTTTTTTTCCTCGGATTATGATCATTTAAATCGAATTGAAATGCAATTAGACTGAGATGTGAACCCAGTGACCTTGGAATAATTCTTTTTTGTCTTGTAAATGTTATTTATTGTTGGCTTTCAACTTCCCATGCATTCAGGGTATGAGTACCTAGGGTCTTGTAAATGTTATTTATTGTTGGCTTTCAGCTTCCCATGCATTCAAGGTATGAGTACCTAGGGTTTGTAAATGTTATTTATTGTTGGCTTTCAGCTTCCCATGCATTAGGCGTATTAATTCTTTTCTGTCTTGTAAATGCTATTTATTTATTTTTGGCTTCCCATGCATTCGGCATATAAGTTATTGTGAGTTCAATTATTCTCGCAATTTCAAATTGGTGAGGTTATTTAATTGTTTTTATAACCTGCATTTAAAACAATCCATATTTTGAAATTTCGTAAAACACTGATTATATATATATATATATATATAATCCTTAAAAACAAGGTGAGGTTATTTAATTATTTTTATGACGTGTTTATAAAACAATCTATATTTTGAAATTTGATAAAATATTGAGTCTATATATATATATTTATTTATTTATTTATTTACCTTAAAAACAAGGCATGAAATTTAGGTACATGGTTTATTATAAAAAATTGTGTGTATCCTAAATGTCTTTATTATAAATTATAACAAATTNTTAACATATGCACAATACATCTTTTACCAATGCAAGATTATTTTTTCAAAACCATTCATGATGTTTTCATTTTTTCATGACTTATTGAAGTAAGAAAGACATAAGAAAATGAGATTTTATATATTGGAAACACTTTAAGAGAAGAGATTATAAAAATTTAGGTAGATGAGATTAAAACTTTTGATTCTTCAAGGAACGAATCGCATGGATGCTTTTGTTTCTAAAACTTTATAACTTTAGTCGGGGACAAAATTCTGAACAAGACATTGTTTCCCACTTGTTTTGTTTTTTTGTCAAGGGAGATGGTTGTTTTTGTTTCCATTCTCATTTTGAATCTATCATTTCATATTTGTTTTTTTAAGATCCTTGTAACATTACCATATGTTTACAAATTCCATTTAAAAAAAAAACTTCATTTCTATTTATGGGTTAGTTAACACCAATTACTAGTATTTTTCAATAATTACATAATCTCATATGATAACTTAAAAATATATACAATTAATTTTGAAAAAAAATTTAAAAAAATTAATTAAATTATTAAATAACTATAAAAATAATCATATAAATATTATATTTTACTAGCCTCTTGTGAGTGATGATGAAACATTGAAATACTAGACAACAATAGGTTTGTTTTTTACATGCTAAAATCCAACAAATGAGAGACAAATTTATTAATAGTAAGATAGATATTTTTTTTCAGAGGAAAAAATACCAATCTTTGTTATTCATAGAATCAAAAGACATCATTTACATAAATCAACTGACATGTCAGCTAGAAACAAGTAGAGACCACTCAGCAAATATACTATGATCATGCCTGCAAATCGAGCCAAAACAGAAGAGCATAGAAAGTCTGATCATAGAAGACTTTTGTCATCATCCCTGATAAATCAGGGCAGAAAAATAGAGCATATCGGAGGTGATCTCAAGCAGATATTCCTGAGCAAAACAAGCTAGCAGAAAGTCTCAATCATGACAGATGAGAAGATATAAATCATATGCTGAAATAAAAATGATAATCAGCAACTAAAAAAGCACAAAGTGGTCCTGTGCTATTACCAATCCATCCAGTGTTTCAGAGAATGTTCCATATCCCATATCCATAATCAGAGCCGATTTAGAGAGGTCGTCTGCCAACGAGTTATGCTCCCGGTATATATGCTTGAAGATCATCGAGGGGACATGATGAAGCATATATTTAATATCATCGCACCAATGCCTCAAAGTAGGAATATAAAGGGCAGAAAGTCTGTTGAGCCATGAGATAATAACCATAGAGTCTCCAAATATCAAGTGAATGGGAAGTCCCATAATTAAGCTAACTCTTAGAACAACCCAAAGAGCTAATAATTCTGCTCTAGTATTCGTGCTAAATCCACAGCCCATAGAGAAGCTAACAATAATTCTACAGTTCATTCGATAATTCTCACATAGACCATCAAAATAGATCATCAAAATAGATCATCATGCGTCATCTATAAAGGTGTATGCACATTTACCCATATGGGTTTAGGGTTAATATTAAATACATTAATCGGTGTAGAATTGCATCCCTTGCAACTGTGTTACCATAGAGGTCACATGACAACACTACTACATACATTAGTGGAAAAGTTGTATGGGCCATGCATACCGCATTCAACTGGCCGCGTGAAGGTGGAGAAGAGGAAAATAAATTTATATATATTTATAAAAGAAAAAAAATAAAAATAAGGAACTTGTTAAGTGTACCTCTACACTAAGAACTAATGACTTAGACCTCCCAGAAACAAATCCAAAGAACTTGTTATCTGTACTTTATACTATGAACACATGCTCCCTAAGCTATAGGCAGGGACTTGCTGCATTAGCAGCTTTCCTTGTTTTCACTCGGAATTTATGGAGATTTAATTATGTTATTGTCGAGTCTGTTTTCGAAACTTAAAATAATTCACATCAATCTTATTTTGGTCGTAAAAGTGGTCCCATAGTATTCTATGGTCAACTTATTAAAGATAAAAAGTAACATGGTGATGTTTAGTGTGTATATGTAATCGGTGGAAATGTTGAAATTTTACATTTAATTAAATGTTTTTACTTATTTTAAAACTATAATATATTGAATTCAATTAAAATTACTATATTTTATTTTTATTTTTTTAATTTATTTTATGAATTGATTTTTATTGAGAGTAATTATTTTTGTAATCCTTTACGAGAAAATTCAAGTAAAATTGTTGAAAATACATAGATGTAATTACAACAAAAGAGACCACTCAAATTTCACTTTATAAATTTGAGATCTTGGTGGGCAAGGTGCATTCTACAGTCCAAGTTTGGGTGGCAGAGATTCATCAAATCTTTGTGTTATATATATATATGTGTGTGTGTGTGTGTGTGTGTGTGTGTGCAATGGTGGATTGAATATAGATGCTAACTCAGGCACATCTAAAGCAGGTCTAATATCGAGGTCGAAGTTGTGAAGCTAGAGATTGCATATCTCAAAATTGTAATGGATATTTTTAAAACTCAAAATAATATGCAACCTCAACTTACTTGAGGCACATATCAAAGCTGAGTTTAGATGTCTCACAACCCAAGTTGAAATGGGATGATCCATCAAATATGTGTGTGATATATGCATGTATCAGTGCATTGCATTAACTATGGGCACTAACTCAGGCGCATCCAAACCCAGATCTACTAGGCCACTGGGGCTAGAAATAGTGCAGAACGCATGAATAATCTGGATTTTTAAGAGTGTGGGGATACATGATTGCAACACATAGGCTTAGATTTGGAAACTGGAGGCTTTAAGGGTGATTCCATGAAGATGGGTAACACTTTTTGGCCAAATTTGGCGATGAAAACCTGATTTTTTACTCATGTGCTAGATAGAAGCCCTCAAAAC
>LPNX010246312.1:0-88107 GCA_001517045.1 Pseudotsuga menziesii
ATGCGATCTCTGTAGTTATTATCCTTGCAATGCTTCTATGGTTTTGTTCATGCTCAGGGAGAGAGAGGGGCATTATATATATTATGTTATATACTTATGACTGCGAGAGGAAGTTAGCGCCCTTTTCTTGCTGCCCATTGTTGTTTAATATTGTTGTGTTTTTATTTCACTCCTGAGAGGGCAGAAAAGATCAGCGACCTTCCCACAAATACATTTTCTTTCTATTCAGCATTATGCTTATGCATTATGTCTATTCTGTCGGTGTAGAAGAGTGCCCCGCTAAGAAATATAAACACTCCAATCAAGAAAACTGGATATAACCAGTATCCAGGTAGCGAAATGCCCTCCTGTATCTTTTTGCATATCTTGTCCTGAAGATGTACGGTATTGTTTCCTGGGAACAGTGTTCTTGAGGTGGCTGTCCTGGACTGTTTACCCTTTTCTAACATGAAACTTTAGTATGGTGGCTATAAGCTGGGCATTGGAGCAAGGTAATGCTGGTATAAGCTGGGTATAATTGAAATCTCTAATAGGTTGTTTTGTGTGAGTTCTTGCAGGGATTGGTAAATCAAGTAGCTGCCTCTTTGGCCATCTTGAATGAAAAAAAAAAGTATTATGCCTATAGGTAATTAACAGGTGCACTGTCAAAATCCACCTTTAGAAAGGTAAAGATGCAGATATATGATTGTATCTACTTAAAATCGGGATAGATTGAATTCCGGAAATATTCTCCTCTAGAATACGATCCAGTGAGGATCAATGGAGAAATTTGAAGGCAACATTTAGTTGCAGACTGTAAGTCATTAATGAAATAAATGTTGCAGGCTTGCAACACCTTTTGGTGTACGTAGCCCCAAGGTTGGGGGTGAACCACGTACATCCTTGTCTTTCTTTTTATGTTTGTGCCTCAGGTTGTTTATATTGTGTCTCTGTGCGTTGTGTCTACATGTTTACTTTCTTATTGATTATTTCTGTACATAAGCTCATAGATTGCAATACCGTAAAATGATAGTCAAAGAATTGTAGTTGTTATCATAATGTTTTATTTTATGCCTAATGAGTGGGTTCCGGACATTATGATTGATGCAATGCTAGTGGCTGTAATAATGCTGGAGTTACCTTAAAGAAAATTGTCGAGTAATTGTTTTGCTATGCACATGGTTTGACATAATGGATATGAAATTCCTTGTAAAGGTCGCTACGAATAGGTTCTTGTGGTAATAAAGACAAAAAGGAAGTTAAAAACAAAGAGAATAAAAAAAAACTCTACCACTTTTCCACACACATTGGCATTAAGGACTCATGGGGACATTACACTTCTAGATCTGAAAGAATTCCAAATTTATAATATATGTCAACAATCCATCTTTCAACAATACATTAATAAAGAATTAAACTTTAAAACATAAAAACATCATATTAACTTAGTCTTCAACTAGCTACTTCGAGATTAAGCACGGACTCGACTAAGACAAAACAGAGGCATTTTTCGTAACCTGGATGAGAAACGATGACAAAGGTTAATTATTGCGCTCCAATGCAGAAAGTAATTTCAGTCTTTAATAAGGAGATTATTCAGCCATCACTTACCCACCACACTGATTTCTCATGGAATCATGGTCATAAAAAAAACAGAGTTTTTATAGTAAGGATCAATCTTCAGCAAAAGCTACACCCCAGATCGATTTCCTCTTTGAAATCGTCGCATAGTAGATAAAGGCAAAATTTCAACAAAAGATAAACTTAGATCAATTTTCTCTCTAGAATCATGCAATAAAATGACAGAGATTCAAATAAAAACCAATCTTCAGGAAAAAAACTAATAGCTAAACGCCAATCGTTTGCTTTCTGGAATTCGTGGCATCAAAAAGATAGAGATTTAAATAAAGCACAAAATTCAAAATATCACCCGATAATAAAAACACATTTTGACAAAGCACAACTCATGCATTCACCGGATCGATATGACAAATAGCATTTGACCAAATTATTTCCAAATGGATATAATAAGCAGCGATTTCAACAAAGTTCTCATGTAATCACTAGATCGATAATAAACATCAATTTCTCAATGATCAGCTCCAGGCTATAAAGCATTCGCTGAAATCGTGAGCACCATCTAACAATGTTTAAACAATGAATAGATCTTGATTATCAATGAAATCATGAGCATCATATAGCGAATGAACAAATCCAACATACATCAGATTGTGGGAATCATATAACAAATGAGTAGATCTAAAATGTGGGCATCATATAACATATGAGCAGAACTATAATGCATGCCATCGTGGGCATCATCTAACAAATGAACAGATTTGGAATGTGGGCATCATATAACAAATGAGCAGATCTAAAATGTGGGCATCAAATAACATATGAGTAAAACCAGAATGCATGTCATCGTGGGCATCCTCTAACAAATGAATAGATCTTGAATGTGGGCATCATATAACAAATCAGAAGATCTAAAATGTGCGCAAATGAACAGATATGGAATGTGGGCATCATATAACAAATGGGCAGATCTAAAATGTGGGAAAATGAATAGATCTGAAATGAGGGCATCATCTAACAAATGAGAAGATCTAAAATGTGGGCATCATATAACATATGAGCAGAACCAGAATGCATGCCATCATGGGCATCATCTAACAAATGAATAGATCTGGAATGTGGGCATCATATAATAAATGTGGAGATCTAAAATGTGGGCATCATATAACATATGAGTAGAACCAGAATGCATGCCATCATGGGCATCATCTAACAAATGAACAGATCTAGAATGTGGGCATCATATAACAAATGAGAAGATCTAAAATGTGGGCATCATATAACATATGAGCAGAACCAGAATGCATGCCAACGTGGGCATTGTCTAACAAATGAACAGATCTAGAATGTGGGCATCATATAACATATGAGCAAAAGCAGAATGCATGCCATCGTGGGCATCGTCTAACAAATGAACAGATCTGGAATGTAACGCAATCAAACTCAGATCGTTCTTGTAGAGATCTTGTAAAGAAAAGCATTCGAAATCAGATCAATGTTGCAGAGGTCTTCTAAAGAGAAGAATTCAAACTCAGATCAATTTTGGCATAATAAACAAAGTAGAGATCAAGCTATCATGAAATCCACCGGATCAACAGTGTTTTCATGGAAGAATGATGATTCATCCTCTAGATCGATATTGTGGCACAAATAAAAATAAACAAGCACAGTATTCAAACCCTCAGCAGATTGATATCATGCAATTACAAGATTGATTTAACAACCAACGTTTTGGCATCTATCATGAAAATTTCCAGATCAATATAATGACATCACTTCTCAGGAAAACACAAATAGATATGATAATAGAATTTAATAAACACAAAATAATAGCACAAATACTTAAGAGATCGTGTCATAAATGAAAAAAACACAACTTTGAATAAGCCCAAAAATCAAATCCTAAAGCAACCACTAGATTGAGGAAATCATGGCCACTTAACAAAGCACAACTATCATGTAATTTTCCAGATCGATATAATGATAGTGATTCTTAGGAAAACCCAATCAATATGATAACAATGTTTAATAAACACAAAAATACCCAGCCAGACAATGGATACAACATCCAGCAAAAAGGAAAGAAATGTTCAACGCAAATACCAGATAAAATTTTCAGATCGATTACTAAGGATTCCCTTCTGATTTATGGAGTAGACCCCGAGTCCAAAATGCATGCCCCTCGGCATCTCTCCCTCCTCTTTATATAAGAAAATGCATAGGGACAAGTGGAAGGATTACCGACAGGTTTTCCTTTTAGGGTGGAGTAAAATCCTCCTCGGATTCCAAGCTGTTTCCTTGGTTAAAATTTTATAAGCCTAAACCCCCGCCCCTTGCATGTATTTTTCTTTTAGTAACATAAGTATTATCCAAACGAGGTACACGGTGTAGCCAAGCAAAAACTCCCAATTGAACTAGAATTAGAACTAGTTCTATAAGCCTAATTTATGAACATGTAGTAATGGTAATTGAAAATTGTCGGTTGGAAATACTTAGGAGGGGCATCTTACAAAAGAAACAAATATAAATCCTCAATAAAATAGGATCATTCTTACCCATCCTTTACTCTGAAATAAATTACAAGCCCCTTGGGATTTAATTACAAGTCCCTTGGTTTTAGCTTATCACTTTGTACTTGTAAATTAGACTTCCATCAAACTTTGGATGCAATCCACAAAACAATGCATGCAACGATATAATAAACCCCTTGTTCTAAAAATGTTTGATATGTATGCAAATTGTTTTACTTAGATTGAGGTTTTGAGCCAAATTATGATGTGGACATAACTTGACATAAACTTTGATGCATTGTATCTTTCAATCGTTGAAATGGATCTGCTAAATTATGGTGATGTTTTTTTTTAACTGAATATTTCTATGGCGTGGATGAATTCTTTGAATGTGTTTGAGCATTATGTATCATGTTGAGTGGTTTCTTGCATCTAGTACTTGTTCACAAAGTCATTATGATGAGTTATAATAGTCAACTTTATAGTACCATATGTAGATATTTTACGTACACTGAGACTTAGTGTTTCCTCCAGGATATATCAGAGATGAGGATAAATTCAGATACCCATTTGGACCATACATCCTTTTAAAACGCATGCACATTACACTAACAATTTGTAGTGAAATTGTAGATTCAACCTCTTTGAGTTGGGTTTCGTCATCAATTATCAAACAATCAAACAGTGCTACCAAGTTCATGCAGCTCTTCCGAGAAGATGATATAGTTTAAAATACTACCATAGCACATCACAAACAAATTTCCAAAAGATCTTCGTAGGGGGGTAATCCTTGAGAACATCATTCTTTTTTTAAGAAATACATATAGATGTTGTGCTCCATAAATAACTGACATCTTTAGTGAACATGTAAGGAAAATTTGTTTTAATTGCAAGCCTCAAATAAATTATTACTTTGAAATTTATAAACAAAAGATACAAATTTTACAGAAGAGATTTTCTAGTTTACAGAAACCTATAAAGAGTCTATTGTTTTTGCCAATTTTCTAGTGAAATTCTATTGATTTCGGCACTACTTTTGCAGATATTCTGCTAGTTTCCAAGAACCTGTAGAACTGTTGGTTGTATCAGTTTCTCAATAGAAATAATGCTAGGTTTGGTAATTTTTAGAAAATTAGAATTTTTTCCACATAATGGAAAAATCAGGACTTGTTTATAATTGTAAAGAATAAAATCTACAAGAATAGGGAGAGCTTAGAGTGATCAAGAGTATAGATACACAAACAACTTACAAACAATTTCCAGAAGTTTCCCGCGATCTTATCACTCAAATCCTAATGCAAAGTTTTTTGAGTTCAAGAAAAGTTATAGGTTAAAGGGACTCCAAGAAAACCAGGTGTAAATACTTAAAAGAGGCTTAATCATTAGGATATGATACAATGAAAATCATAATATAATAATAAAAGTGTATAAAGATAACTATGAGAACTATAAATTATATATATTATAAAGGAGTACAAAAGTGGTATGTGGAAAATATTTTATGAGAAGTTAGGTGAAAAATCATCTTGAGTGAGTCTCTTATGAAGGGTAAGGTGAGACACAAGATACAACGATATTTGAGGTAGGTTATATGTGCACATATTGAATAAAATATTGTACATCTTTCACTAAGCCTTCTATTTTAAATTTAATTGTTTCAGGATGTTTGAGAGTGGTTCCAAACTCATTGGAATTCATATGCTCACTACCCTTCCTCATCACCTCACTTGAAATTGAATAAGACATTTCTCAACAATAATTTACAAATATAGATATTTTCGAACTAGGACTTTGAAAAACAATACAAATTATAGCTGCATATATAAGAATAGAAAATAGAAATTACCTTTGTACAGTTTTTTTTCAAGAAGAAAGATCAGTTCCTTGATATTCAATTAAATCAAAGGTAACAATAATTACAAGCCATGATACTGAATATCATAATAAGAAGTGGTAAAAACCAGCATTCACCATCCCCGACACTTATCATCATCAAAACCTACAACCATTACAAACTCAAGGGGACAAGGGAGACCCCTTCCTCCAAACTAAGAAATACTCTCTAAGATAGTCTCTCAAACACAATGAGTAGAAAACACAAGAATATCCCTGCAAGAATATCTAAAGGAATCACTTGGGGGGAAAGAGGATACCCCCCAGCACAAGGTAACAAAATTACCAAAAAGAATACTCAACTAGTGAGCAAAGACGCTAAGAGAAAGGTTAACAAAAAATATTTCATAGAAAGTTGTTAAGCCACCATAAAAAAAATAAAATCAAAAGAGCCTTATATTCCCATTCCAATGAGCTCTCCATCCAAGTACTCATAAAAGGAGAGATTTCCCATTTCCATGGTTAGTGCATCCTTTGATAAACCATCAACACTCGAGTCATGATCCCTATATGTAATATCCTGAATTTTGGACCTAACACCTATCGGCATGTGCCTATTGATTATGATGATTATCTTGATGTTTTATTTTTATATTGGGTAAAACACGCCACTGCATATGAACATGATGATTTGTTTTATATATTGGGTGTAAGCCAATTATTGATGATATATATATGTTATTTTTGTGTGTGTTGGGAATGGACCCTAAAGCACATGATTGATGAGATGTTTTATGTTGGGCATGGACCCTGAACCACATGATTGATGGGATGCTTTGTGTTGGGCATGGACCCTAAAGCACATGATTGATGTAATGATTTGTGTTGAGCAAGGAGCTCTGGAACACATGGGTGAATAATGTTTGGTGTTGAGCAAGGAGCTCTGGAGCACCTGAGTGATTAATGATGTGTCAAGCAAGGAGATTTAGAGCACATGAGTACTTACATTTGTGTTGAGCGAGAATCTCTAGAACACATGAATAAATAATATTTGGAAGTGTTGGGCATAAGCCCTAGAGCCTTCCATATTGATGTCGAGCATAAGCTCTGGAGCATCGAATCCTTGGCCATTATATCCCTAGGTGTATCATACAAGTACATCCTAGCATTAGTGTTGAGCGAGGAGCTCTGGAATTGCACTGAATTGTAACTCCATGTTAAAGCATTAAGTATGGGCTCTCATAAGCGCTAGGGGTTACATAAAAGAATTTAATAACTTCCAAGTGAAAATTACTCGAGAAAAATATTGATCTCATCATACTTATTTATAAGTGATTAAATGAAGTTTCAAATTTCTATATTCTCATGAAAGTACTGAAGAGCTACCATGTTATATGAGGGAAATCCAACATGCAAGGATGTTTAGAGTTGCCTAGCCTAGTATACCTAAACCATCTACCTACTTGACCTTAATGAAGAAGTGCCATTAAGTCTAGGGATCATGGTATATGATGCCCAAATAAAAATATTAACAAGTGATATACTATTATGTATTTTATACATGGTATGTATAATGAGTCGAATATAATTATTATATTAATAATGAAAGAAAAAGAAAAGCTCCATCTAATTATAATTTATTATGAAAAGATAATAAATAGTCCAAAGCCTAAAAATTCTAATTAGGAAATAGTAGAAAGTTCCTAAGTTAAAATATTAATAATTACCCAAAGTAATTGAAAAGGGTTAAATCAAGAAACCAAGGTTTCTTGATTTAACTGTCCCTTTGACTAAATAGTCTATCTATAAAGACTCAAGCCAAGGAAAGGCTTTGGGTTTTGATCTATCATTAGAGGAGTCATTTTTTCTGCCTCCTTGCTCTCAAGTAAATTCTTGAAGAAACATTTCCTTGAAGGAAAACGGAGAACTGATCTAGATCTAATACACGAGTTAGGAACCCCTACCTTAGGAGATCTAAGCTACTTGCATGTTGGATTCTAGCTTGGCGAGATCTGGATTTAAACTAGGAACGGTTTCGAGTCATGGTTTGGTGGAATGTGGTAGTTCCCAAGTGATTTGGTCATCAAACAAAGGTCATATCTACATTGAATTGTTAATGCTGGTTATTTGAGTGTGCAGTTTCAGCCATTAACAGAGCTTCAAATTTAGTTATGAAGCCCTTCACTGCCTATTTTGTTTTCCTAGATTAGCTGTTGTTTAAGCTAGGTAAATTCTTTCAATACATTTCCTAACCCTATGTGTTTGATTTTCTCATGAATAATCTGCTCAGGTAGGTATTTTCTTAATACTAATCTTAGGTTGTAAATTTTACTATATACTGCATATTACCAGGGTTTGCACCTTTAAGTTGTTTTCTGTATTATTCCAATACTTGGATTATGTTTACTGTAACTAGGTTTTGTTTTCTCGTTAAATATATATTTTTCTATTTAGGCTTTATCACTCTGCTGACATATTGCATTTGTCAGTAGAGGCTTACCTTAGATTTCATCAAAAGAAAACTAGTTCAGAGGTATAAGTAACTATGTGTAATGTATATATATATATATATATATATATATATATATATATATATCCTTTAAATAGTGCTCTAGGTTAATCTACTAACTAATTTTAAATCAAATAAAGAACATAGTATAAATAAATAAAAATTAAATAAATCATTCAAGACCTTTCAAGGTCTGCCTTACTAAACATAAACTAACATTTAAACATCTCCATTTAAAATAAATATGATCATAAATAACCAAATAGAGAAGATATTATGACCATCCATGTGGTTGCATACCAAATCTCTGTAATATTATCAAGTCCATAGTCCAAATCACTTAGGAAATAATCACATCCATTTACATAAATCAATTTTTATAATCCATAGTCCTATTATTACAGTCATCCTTTTTATAAAACATAAATTGTTTAAAGGTCCCATTTAAATCTACACATGGCCCTCGCATAACCTTAAACAATTAATAATTAAAACCCATTTTTCCAACAGAGGTCACGACATCGATTCCTATGGATGTCCATACCCAAGGAAAAAACAATAATAACAAACCATAGCATTTTATACACAAACAGTAAGAAAATCACATAACCATCGTTACACTACCTACACTATACATCTACTCTATGCAGACTACGATTTATAAATACACCAAATGCTATGTAATAAACCAATGCCTACGCTATTAGTAAGGTCATAAGACCCTAACTACATTCACAGCCTTGGCCACAGTATTAATTTAGCACATAGTATTTCCAAAATAAACCTACAGTAAATGTTGGCCATCGTGGTTTCCCCAAACATAGCTCTTCAGAGTCCACATCACATAAGAACTAATAACGATAAATAAAAACCCTACACTAAGCTATCACAACACTGTGAGAAAGGCTCATGACATTCATGGCATGGCCTATACCCACGCTATCAATGTATTTATAGTATAAAAAACTAAACAACATCGTTATTTATAGAGCATTCGAGAGCTGGAGAATGCCTTGTCACACACCCATCTTAACAAACAAATAAACGTAGAATAGAATTGTATTATACATAGTATGAAATAATAACCTTGGTAATCAATTACAAACAATATATATATCCATTTACATAGTGGGAATCAAATTCACTACATAGTCATCATTTAATACTAAAAACCAAGTCACAAAGGCATGCCAATGGGCTAACGCACCATTGCAAGCAATGGTGCAACCCATGGCTAAAAGGCCCAAATCAAATAAAGATTTACATAACCCAAACTTATTTACACAGAGCTGAATGGCTTACAAGTACTTCATGGCTCAAATTCATTAACAAATTAATAAAATCCAAGTATGTCATCATAAGATGGAAGGCAAACTCCAAACCCCACAAAGAATCCCCAAACCTAAACGAAAAAACAACACACAAGAAGGTCGAGAGGAAACAAGATCATGCTTGTTAAGAATGCTTACCTTGCACCTTCGCTCCATAGTTAAGAACACGATAGAGCTGGAGCAACGATGCCTGCTAACAATATTTGTGTACCTGCAAACATCAAATCAAAACCGGGATGAGAAGTATGACAAGTTAAGAGCATTAAACCCAAAACAATGCGCATGCATATAAACAAGAACAAAGCATACCTTATGATCAAGAGGTATCCTCCATGGTTTTCTCCCTCTGCAGAGCCAAAATGCACAAACCACAAATGAAAAACACAATGCACAACCATTGTGAGCCAAGGCTGAGGGAAGGCTGCCGCAATTTCCAAGAACATTAAATGCAGGTCAGCTAGTGGCCATTAACATTATACCAAACCCACTCTCCATATTTAAGATTTGTTGCATTTGTGGCCTCCTTTTCCCTTTTCAAAGATTAAACCCTATTGAGATATGGTACAACCATATGTTATATTCGCTACCACTTTCATATCACCATGTAACATTACAATGTATACATTATAACAAGGTTAATATATTACAATGATAAGGTTTAAGTGTAGAGTCCATATATGGTCTGCACTAGCCTTAAGTCAAAACCAAGACTTTTGTATTAATTTAATGTATGTACCTTAGGTTTAGGACCTAATAACATGTGAACCTTAGGTATTAATCCATAAAATTAACACAACACACATAACCCCTAAGCTTATGCTTAGTGATCATGGCATATGTAATATGCCATGTTATATACTTTAACCCTCATAAAAACCAATGGCTTGGTTTTGAAGGCCACGTACTTAACTTGTAAATAGAAAACATAAGAAGTATTAAAAGTTTAAAATAAACTAAAACATAAACCGTAATAAATACCAAAATGTGAAATAAAGAGTTGCAAGACCATAAAGAAGCATAAGTACTGAACAGGAATCTAGCAGTAATAGTTAAAATTGACAAGAATAGGATGTATACATATTATAAATCGAAGTCGGTAAAGGAACCAAAGTCCACTAGCAGTATGCTCTTTAATATCATGTCGCAAAGTATGAACTGCATGTGGAATAGAACAAGTGCCTTAGTTCAGAGAACAGCTTTACCTCTCAAACTGTCAAGGGAGAACGAGTCCCACCACTCCACCCACTTTGTTTCAACAAACAAAGTTAAGTTAGGACTTTAGAATCAACAAATGCAACTATGCAGAAAGGACGAATCATTTACACCAGTGACAACACATAAGCGACAAAAGTATAAACATAATACTAAAGTGGTAAACAATAGTACAATATCATATGTAAAATACATTAAAAATAATAACAGAAAATAAAATACAAAGCGTAAGAACATCATACAAATAAACAGTGGTACGTGAAGTGTACGATAGAGTTCCTCAAGTGAATAATGTTCCATCTAGGTAGTTTCTACTAGCCTATAATTTTTTATTTTTTTTTTGGGGGGGGAGGGGGACATTACACTATAAATGTGCTAGAAACTTATAGAGAGGAAGGATGCCTTTATTTCATTTATGTAATTGCACCAGTGATCAAGGTTCACTACCGTAAGGTGAGCCACATGATTTTCCTAGCTTATGATAACCTGGGTACCTTTGTACAATTTAGACAGTATGTACATCACAACAATAACATCTATGATGTTATGCCTACTCTTCCCAAAATCATCTTTCTCTTATTTTCTGTCTTTTAAGTTAATAAATGCATATCATCCATACATTTTAGGTGTGGGATAATTGTAACCATACGACTCCATTTCAACATTGGGGCCATTCTTGATATAGTTTTGATAAAACTGCCTCTTTGGGAAAATACTTATTGGTGGATGCACCTGATATTGTATATTTAGAATATGGATAGGGTGTCCAAGTCTCTCCAATATTTCAAAGAGGCTTCTTCCATAGTTCTCTTTCCCTGCAAGCTAATGAACCAAATTTACATCGACTTAAAATTTTACAAAAATATAGTAGAAAAGTTAAATAATAAAAAAATCGTTCAAAAAAGCCACTGAAAACAAAACTTACCGATTAATGTTGCAGGTAACTGCTCTAGATCTCCTATAAAAATTGCACGAGTTACACCTATAATTTGTAGTGCAATTGTATATTCAACCTCTTTGAGTTGGTCTACCTCATCAATTATCAAACAGTCGAATGGTGCTGCCAAGTTCAGGAAGATCTTCCCATAATATGATATAGTTGAAAATAGTACTTTAGCATGTGAAAAATATCTCGTAGAGGACCTTCAACATCCAAGTGCTCCTCATTTCCAACTAGTACAAGGTCACTCAAGGTAAGAATATAGGGAACATCATCAATATTGGGGAACTAATATGATGGACTTCTAACGAAGTTCAAGAATCTCATTGCAATTTCTTATATCGCAACATTTGTTGGTGCACACACAAGTACTCTGTACCTCATATGTGGTAAAATAGAAAGAAGTGAAACTAACATCGACATATTCCCTGTGTGTAATGTCCCTGGAGAATATCAATGTGTCTAAGAGATATATCATTATCTCTCTAATGATAATTAAATAATTTTAGCACAATATATTAGTTAAACAAATATTAAAATTTATTTTTCAATATTTGTTTCAAATAAATTAAAATAAATTCAATAATTATTCAAACGGCTGACCGAAGGCTAGGAAGTTTTACGAACACCTTCTATAAACATCACATATCCATTTCAATCCAATTCATACATAAATTCCACCTCTAGAGGAAATTTACTCTTAATCATTATTAACTAGTAATTAGTGTTCTGATTGCGATACTTAACGACGTTTAGTGCATGATTGATGGCACTTCTTATAATTTCATTTTTTTATCACTTAACTACTATTTATCAAGTCCAATGGCTAATTAACATATAATAACCTGTATATCAGGGCTAATTATGATTTTCCAATTAATTAAACATAGTATTTATGAAAAAAATTCCACAAGAACTAGTTAACTAGTTGTTCAATACTAACAATTACTCTCGCACAAATTCGACACCCAACCATAAAAATGAAAAAAAAAGTGAAACTATAGAAATTATACACATATTTAAGAATGCATGTACAACAAAATATAGTGCTTTTTCATATCTAATACGAGTACATAAACAAAGAATATTTCAAGTTCAACTCGTATAACTAGTTAATAAACACTTCCAGGAATTCAATCAGACCAATCGTACCGAATTCCAAGGAAAATGGAGGTGAAGGTATAGATATGGAAAATATCATTCTAAAACACAAGTAAAGAATGAATAAAAAAGCATGTGGATGTACATTAATCTTATACCAAAAACATAGATTCAAATCCAAAACCTATTTGTCAATTTCACTGCTATGTACCCAGTTTCCAATTGAAATTTCCAAATTCCAAAAAAAGAGAAATATATGAATATTTTATCTCATAAAAATCATATCATGGAACACTTACATTTATATGGTTGTCTTTTTCCACCCATATACAATCTATTAAACAATCCACAAAACAAGTTAATTCTACTCATCCGAATTGACTAGTAATTCTAGGAATCACTAGAATAATTAAATCAACATCTCTTAGAATAATTCAAATGCAATTCCAACTATAAATAACATGTTTTATCATTAATAACAAAGTTATATCTCATTCTAACATTTTTTCAAACAATTCATATGCAGTCAGAAATCTATGCAAAACAATTCCATTGAAGGAGCTAGAAATTGGAAATGAATCTAGAATTTCGGTAGATATTTCCCCAACACTACCAAGAAGATTTATCCTCATATTATTTCAAAAATTCAAATATTTTTTTATCATACATAAGCATAAAACTAACACATGCATTTTTACAAACACATCATGTGATAATTCTCCAAACTATACCAAATAGTTCCATCAAAGAACTAGTTTTGAATTAAAGGTAGAACCATCAAAGAGAAGTGTATTAAACCATTCCGAGGACACTATACCATCAAAATACACAATATATACAATGAACATGGTAAAAAATATCAGTTTTGTAGTAGAGCTACCAAATAATTATTTTCTCTAATAATTTTTACACAAAATCCCAAAAACTAGTTTCCAATTCCTTCATAAAATTTACATGCATAAATAGATTGAATTCTATAAGAATTTTTTTCCACTAATAACTCATACATTTCATCAAAAATTTCATATGCAACCATCAATAAATGATATCATATCCAAGTAAATTAACTAAACATGAGATAAATCACTTATTTTATCAATGCACAACTGACATCATATGGACCACATTCCACCCACCCTTTGTCACTGCCAATCCAGATCTCACTTTGACATGCCACGCCCGAGCTCAGTCGACAAATCCACATTATATGTGCACTAAATAAAAAATCAAGTATAATCATGAGAAGACAAAATTCTATTCCTCACCACATACTTCCTCTTCCACCCCATTACTAGGTGCAATGGTAATCTAGACCCCCTAGGCCACCATTATATTTCCATTCACCACGAGTATTTATGTGCAGGTATAGGGAAGAGCCAAGTAGTGTAAACAAAGGAACTAAACGAGAGTTTTTTGAGATAACCGCAAACACAATACAAGATCACAGAGGTTCAAGTACAAATTTCATTCACATACAAAGCACTCATGGTTTCCCAAGCTCTCGCCATCAAATATATGTAATCAACAACCATCCAAAATAACCATGAAAAACAACCCTCCAACCAAGGATATGAAATATGGATTAATATACCAAAGACGGTAATCCTAACTCAATGTGGTCAACCAAATTAAGGTAATCCAACTTGAGTCAATCCAAGGGCAATAATTCAACCACATGAGGTTAACTCTAATCCAACCCAAGCAATTCAAATTTCTAGGAGAATGACTCCAAGCCAATCCACCCAACTCAAATTCATGTGTGGACACATCATCCATGAAGAGGAATAAAAATGAGTGAGGTGAGGTGTCAAATAATCCAAGGAATATTCAAAAAATAAAAAAGGGGGGTTACGGAAGGATTTACACAAGAGTTACACAAGGAGTTACATAAGTATTTTGACAACTTTTGAGGTGTCAAGGATAAAAATATTTAGTGAGGGAACACTTGTGCAAATTGTAGTTACAAAACCAAGTGTAACCTCCATAAAGGAGTTACAAAACCACCAAAGGGGACCAACCAACAAGTGGCACCCACCCAAACACTAATGAGGCCCACTAAATCATGAATGAGTCTCAATAATACGAACATAGGTTAAAATAATCAAATGTTGGGTCCGCTGCACAATATTTGGGTGATCATCAACTAATAAATCCACAAAAACATAAATATGAAGCAAGATCAACCAAACAAGTTCTAAAGTGCTAGGAATGCACCCATTCCTCTTCACATTGTGTATCTAGGCCTCCCATACTCTTTTAGTGGTACCTGATGTGCCCATTGTTTTCATTAATTAAATATTTACAAAATAATAATAATAATGTCTCCAGGTCCTTAAAGGCCATTTTTTTGGAACCCCGTGTCACAATAATAAACAATTACAAATTACATACATCTGGGGCATAACACATGGGGTATTACATCCCCTCCCCCTTAAACCATGCATCGTCCTCGATGCATAATACATACATGATTTTACAACTTTCAAAGGGATCACTACCTAGAGTTTTTAGGTAGTATTTTTCCACTATTTTTTGGAACTCCTCATCCAAGAAATCGCATTACTTCCCATTAGTACTTTCTTGTATGTCTCCACTTCCTATGGGATGTGACTCCTTTCACTTAACTTGTTCCTCAAGATACAAACATCCCATTTTTTGGCTTCCTCTTCAAGAACCAAGACTAGTAGAAAGGGTCAATATTCAATCCCCATTATAAGGACTTCAAATATCAACAAATATACATTCACCTAAAAATCATATTTCAATCATCCATATGATTAACATTAGGTATAAAAATGTATGATACATGATATAAGAGTATTCTTTAACTACTAAACCATGAACATAAAGATAGCAGAAATCAATCACCATGGAACCTATACATAATACAACAACATGAATATCACATTAGAGAATACTTATCTCAAATCTAGGCAATTAGATTCAATGCGACATTGTTCCTCCCAGAAGAAGAGCACAATCAGTTTAGAAACTCTTGGAACTACCTCTTCCGAGAACCTCAATGCTTCCCACTACTACTTTCTTGTCCGTCTCCACTACCTATGGGGTCACCGTTCCATTTTCTATCTTCATGTGTGAGAACTTGGACAAGTAGAGTGATATGCCATAAACAAATGGGTGACAATCCACAAGGATACCTCTCTAGAAATGGTTACTACACTGCTCTCTGAGGGAATCCAAGAACTCATCCCGAACAACTAAACCTTATTCTTCAACAAAGATACTTGAAATAGAGATGGTTCTTTAACAAGGATTCTTTTCCACATTCCCAACAGACACATGGTTAGCAGTAAACATATATATTGTTCAACAAGATTCTTAAAATACATCTTTCAAAAAAATAATTTTTCTAATTAATTACATGAAATACTTCAATATATGCAAGGTACTCAAGATATAGATACTTCTTCAACAAAATACTTGAAATGCATTTAACTGAATCTTATTCTAATCAATTTCAATCATATGAAATGCATCTAATATACATGAAATGTGTTAAGATAATTCAATCACATGATATGTATTACTAGGATGCTTTTGCATGATTTATCACTCCAATAATTTTCCTACAAGGATGCATGAAGCGTCACCAAGATATTTATCCAACAAGATGCATGAACTATCACTATGATATTTTCTCAAACATACATTTCAACAAAGGTATTTGATATACTACAAGGGTACCCAAGAAAGATACTTTTACTAAAGATCACAAGGATTTATTTTCTTTCAACAAGATCCTTCGATAGTTTCCTAACAAAGATAATAGTACCACATTCTACAAAATTAGTATTGAATATATAAGAATACATGAATTTCATGCTCAATAAAGGTACCGGTATCATACTTAATCAATTACATGGTTAGTACCTACTTTTCAATAGATATATACAAAATACCACAAAGTTATTACTAGTCTACCTTTCAATAATGACACAAGATACTTTTCTAATGATGCTCACAAGGATGAATATTTTCAAACATCACCTAAATACTTTTTCATTTTAATGTAACAAGCAAAGTGAAGCTATATGCAACAGTTCTAATCTAACTAAGAACCAAAAAAGGCCATAACAACATACTATTTTTTATCTCAACACAAAGAATAATTCTTCTTAGAGATCATTCAAAAAGGCATTATTCATCAACTAATATCAATCATAGATAGACCCTCATGCATGCATCATCCATACAGATATCGATCATCAATTTGTAATATCTGAACCTATATCCATCATTTATCAATCATATATCGATCATATAATATAACCCCAGGACAACCATACATGCATCAACTAACCATACAAGCATCAATCATAGTACATCAATCCTAATACATCAACCATCATACATAAATTAGAATACATTAATCATAATAACTCAATTAGAATACACAATCAGAATACATTAACTAGGATTCATCAAGCAAAATACAATAATCATATTACATCAATTTGAATACATCAACCAACATACATCATTTGTAATACATTAATCAAAACACACAATCAAAATACATCAACCAAGATTCATCAAGCATAATACAATGATCATAATACATCAATTAGAGTACATCATCTAGAAGACATCAACCAAGATGCATCAATCATACACGTAACAAACATAAAAAAAAGGACAACCAATAATAGCCATACATACAATGTTGACAATGTCATACATGTATCAACCATTAATCAACCAATGTCAATCAATAACATCCAATAGCAACCAATAATATTAACCAACATACATCAACTATAGAAACCATATCGAGTATTTACTATTTATCATAATATTACATAGAGTTATTAGCACATGATGATATATATAATAATACATTACATTACTAATTATTTACACGTGGTGCACTACTTATCAATCAAAGTAAATACATAGTCACCTTAAACAGCCAAACATCCTTCCACCAAACTCTTCTAATATTCTACAATAAAATAATTACTAGCTTTACAACACATTATCATACACTCATACCATATACCATATTTACTATTACTATGCATTGTATACATACACTAGTTTTGTTTACATACACATTATAATTATTCAATCATATATAAAACTATTATTAATCATATACAAAACATATTAGTCATATAACCTATATATTCCATATTTAATATACTCATAGAATTATTATGTTATACCATAAAATCAATACAATTATAGAAATAATTGCATAACCCAATACTATCATATTATATACGTATTACAATATATATACTAACATAACACTCTTGATCACACTATACTTCCTAACACTTCCAAATACCTCCAAACACTCAAACACTTCCAAACACCTCCAATTTTTACACTTATGTCATTACATACGTTCACCTCTATACTTATAGTATATATTGACAATATTACATACATGTAATACTAATAAATATTACATATAGTAAAATACATATTATAGTATATACAAACATGAAAGCATTTATATATATAATAATGCATCTAGCCTTATATATAACTTCAACAACTATACATATCACCCATATCATATTATAAATGTTTATGTTGATGTCATATATATATAATATTATCTTACACTATATTATTACTTATACAAAAAATAGAATAAATAATATTAAGATAATATGAGCCATTAAACACAAGTGGCTCATTTCCTCCAAAAATAGACCAGGAGTTACATCTCCATAAGTAAAATAAATAAAATAAAAGAGAATATGAACAATTAGAGACAAGTGGCTCTTCTCCTCCAAAATAGATAAGGAGATGCATCTTCATAAGCAAAATAAATAAAATAAAAGAGGATATGAACCATTAGGGGACAAATGGATAATTCTCACCACTCAATAAATAAATTAGTAAGATAGCTAGGATAATAATAATGTTACCACTAACCCCAAAATAACTAAATTAAATAATAGAATACAAAAAAATCCCATAGCTATGCTTACCTCCAAGTGGCAATTCCAGCATTAACTAATTAGATAATTTAGCATAGTAATAATTGATAAATAGTATAAAAACATACTACATGCATAAAATAAAAATAGAATAAGAAACATAATTTAGACAAGTGTCCCATTCCTAAAATAGCCAAGGAGTTACTCATCCATATAACCACCACCATCAAAGTGGCATAAATAAGACTATAAAAGCATACAATCTATAAAGAATACAAAATCGATATAGGGTGTAAATGCAACTTAATAATCATATTAATATTTAATAATAATAGAACTATATCATCTTAATCTCTTAGCATTAAACTAATACGAGGACATAGTACATAATATTACAATGACAATTATTTACTTATAAATTCATAATCATAATGTACCAGTAAATAAGTCATACTACAAGAAGAATTTCAATATTAATAATTCAATGAGAAATAAAAGCGGAAAAGCACACGAATCAACCAATTGAGTCAAAGTCAATTATTAGATATGCACCACATAGTACTTACCAATAAATCTATTGAGTAACCAATATTCAATACTAATTAATTCTAAGGAATACAACTAACTAATTTATGAAGTCGCGTTTATTATTCTTGTATTAACATAAGGGAGGTTAAATTCATCTTACTAAGCTCATTTGTAAAATCCAAATGCACATATACATACAATTGTTAGTGGATAAATCTACTCAAGCAGACTCAAGCCATATCTCCCTAGTCCAAGTGGATCTAGAGAAAATCAAGTACATAATACATCCTACTTTCATAGATCAAATAGAAATTCAAGTTAATAGATAGATCACCTACCTCCAAAACCTCTTTTCTCTTTATTGATCGAAGCTACAGAGCCTTCAGATCTTGAGCTACAAAACCATGTATTGAGAGTGGAAACAAGTAAATAGTTTATGTGTATCTAAACATGAATTGATCTAAGCTAACAGTTAAGGAAGAAAGCTCTAAGCATCATCAATGCAACAATGTTTATGGAAAGAGATTTGTATTAATGCAATCAAGGAGATACGTAGAATTGCATAAGAAAGAACATCAAAACCTAGAATTAAAGTTGCACTCTTCGATCCAAGAATCCAAGAAAAGCCTCCAAATCAATATAGTAATCCTCCTAAAGGATTTGTAACATACCCCAAATTGCAAAAGAATTTTATGTTTTAGGAGACATTATGTTTTAATTTTATTATAAATTTTGTAATTATTGACCAAGTGGGGTCAAGGATTATTGTATTTAATTGCTATATATTTTATTAATTAATAAATAAAAGCTGAGACAACAACTTAAGGAGGTTGTTAAATGAGTGTTTACTAGCCACTTGGTGGAATAGGTTCGGTTGAGAGCAGATTGACACTTGGCAACATCTTCAAACTACTTCTAGCTATTGCAGGAGGCAACTTTCCTATTTTTGTGGTCATGTTCCCCAAGAAAGTGGAACAAGAGTAGGTGGCTCATGAAGTGAAAAAATGACCCAAAAGGCGTAGGCATGCTGATAAAACTACCCATCGAATTCAATTGAGGCTGTTCAATTTTTACTTGTGAGATTTCTGAGTGAAATGTTTTGCACAATAGATTCGATGGAGGGGACAGGAAGAAGTTTTTGAGTGGGAAAGTGCTGATTTACTGAACTAGTGCAGTTGTTTTGGCTGATTTCTTACTGCTACAGAAATAAGTATTACTATTGATTACTCTGTGGAGATGCAGGGTTTCTTAACCTATTCTCTCACCTAGCACTTTCAACCAGGTGGACTAGTAGACACAGTGAGGGGTCCTAAGATTTGCAGCTCAGTTATCTTTAGGATTTGGTTGGGTTGAACATGCTCCTTAGGTTGTTGTCTCCTATGCTATGTTATGAGGTTATAAATGTTATTTTTATTTTCTTTATGCAAGCATAGGAACTGGAATGCATAAATTTAGGATTTGATGTATCTATATGACTTATTATTTTGTTAGTTAGTTAAATATTTTATTCTTCCAATATTGATAAATACTGTTCAAATATGTTTTAGGAAGTTTGAATTAGGGTTAGTTTTAAATTTATTGATGAATAAATTACACGACTGTATTTTTCCACACCTATGAAGAGGTAGTACTCTAGTACAGTAGGTGAAATTAAGTTTGATGATAAAATCAAATCAAAATGTGTAGGAATATGATTATTTAATTTTAATATTTATAGAGTTATTTTACAAGAAAGATTCCTCTATTTCAGAAGTTTTCTTAGTTAAAATACATCTCTTTAAAACATAAACATAAACTACCATAAAATAAGGTCTCTTACAAACCAATACATACTTTGTGTAACTTTGTTTTTTTTAACACCAGCATAGATCCAAATCCTAGGCTCTATCAAGCGCCGAAAGGGATCAAATCTCTTCGTAGGTATCCATTGATTTGATTCAAACCAAAAGACACATCTTTTTATTTAAGTTCCACATATAATATTTTATTATTAATATTTAATATTTTTTATGTCCCACATATAATATTTATTATTATTTTCTATTTTGTTATGAACTAACATTACAACATTTCCCCATACATGGTTTTAAAACCATACGCAAGGCCCTCCTACAACCATGGGTTGTTTAGGAGGCCTTGCACATGGTATTAAAACCATTGGGAAGGCCCTCCTAAACCATGTACAATAAAACTATGGGTTGTTTAGGAGGCCTTGCACATGGTTTTAAAACCATGTACAAGGCCCTCCTAAACCATGTACAATAAAATGATGGGTTGTTTAGAAGGCCTTGTACATGGTTTTAAAACCATAAACGATGTGCATGGTTTTAAAACCATGGTTTAAAACCATGTGCAAACCATGTGCACATGGTTTTAAAACCATGCACATGGTTTATGGTTTTAAAAGCATGTGCAAGGCCAACATTTTTTATTATTTTGTTAAGTAAAAACATTACAACATCTCCTCCATATTGTGTTGTTTTCCTCACCCATATTTTTTTATGGATAATTAAATTTTTACTTTTTTATTGTTTTGTTAGGTAGGAAAATTACAACATCTCCCCCATATTAGGTTTTCTTTGGCCGACATTTATTTTGGCCTATAATTAAAAAAAAAAAAATTATTAATAAAAATAACGTTACGTAACGTTACAAGATCTCCCCCATACTGGGTTGTAGAGTGCCTCTCGGCGCAGCAATAATAGCCACTATCTTTAAGCTTAACCTATTATATATACATATAAATATTAACTAATATAGAAGAGATAAATAATACAATTGAAGCAACTTTGGACTATAAACAATAAAAAGAAAATTGTAGTAATAAATTAGTTTTTACAAATAACATATTGCAGTAATACTTTAAATAACACATCAAATATCAAATGCATCAGACTAAAAACAACAACAATGAACACTTTTAAATTAAAATAAAATACAAACCCTAATTAAGGAAAACTGTCAACCAAGTCCTTCCTTCTTTCCTCCTTCCAGAATAAGGTATTTACATTTTTATCCATATCCTCAATAATCAAATTCTTGATTATATAATTATAAAATCTATATTATAATTTCCCTATATTAAATAAATTTTTAAAAAAAATAGAGTTTAGACTATTTATCATTTATATACTAAAATAAAATAACAAAAGATAAATTAAATTATTCCAAATCAAATTTACATAGTCATGCTCGGGTTCTAGTGACAAACCCTTTTCCTTTTATTATCTCATAAATAAATCTTTATACTAAAAAGAAAATCAAGTAACTAGCTTTCACATTAAAATTCCACATAATGACCTCATTTAAACAAAAATCAAAATTATGGACATTTACAACAGCGAAATCCTTTCATCATCTTTTATCAAATCATTCACCAGATACAGGTAAATAGCAACAAGGTTCTTTAAAATTTCATTAATCTAAGCTTAAACAAATTGAAGTATACAAAACATAAAACCACGATGTCCAAGTCTATCAAAGACTACATTTTACACAGTTCGATGCACCCATATTACTGTCAAACCATTACAAGTTAAAAACAAAGTGTTTGCATACTGTGAAACCCTAAGAAAAATTAAACAATCTAATATAAAAGTTCTACGGCCACATGGACTTTACAAACAAAGCATTTTTCAAATGCAGATACGACAAGGGAGCTCAAAATCTTTGCGAGACAATATATTTCCAAACCCCACACATTATCACAAAAGAAACCTCAGGCATGAAACCGAGGCTTACCTGGTTATTTGAGAAGCATGGAGCCTTTTTGCTGAAGTATCCTATGTCTTCCTACTCACAGTAGCGATATTTAACCTGTAGAAGAAGTCTACATAAGAAATTTGAGAAATGTTAAGCTCATTTTTCAAAAAAACCTTATTAAAGTAGTGAATTTTTTTAGGAATTTGCAGAAAGAGTTTAAATGAGTTTACCTAGAGATATTTTATCCTCGTCTGTGCAGTAAATTACTTTGCACAGCAACCTTGGCAAAGGAAACATTCATACCCTAGCTACTGGGTAGGAGAAACACCATCTACGAACCTCAACGAGAATGAGAAAGCAAACAGTAAAAGCCACGACGAAACTAAATCTCCCTACTGTCAACGAAATCGACAAAGCCGTCTGTTATAGATCCACTAACAACACTGCTAATAATCAAAAGATTCATCTTGGTTGATAAGTGGTTTAAGTCACTCACAGAGTTAAAATATGGCATCAAAGGCCCAAGAGGCCATGAGCCTGGTGGCACTACTCACAGCTACGAAATGTTTGGTTAACAATGCAAAAATTTTGGGTTTGATCAATTTTGTAGTAGGGTTTTCCAACACATAAACCCTATCCACTAACCGTTAGCCATGTGGTTTCAACTTTGAATTTAATTTTGTGAGTGTTTCTCTATAGTTTCGAGAGCTTGGGTGAAGCCTGCAAAAGGTTATACATAACCTTTGTTAATATTTTTGTTGAAAACATATAAGAACAAGATTTTAAATAGAGATGCTTTAGCATAGTCTTCTAAAGGTGTTATAGTTTAATTTTTTCATAGATAGGATTTATACTTATAATATAAAAATCATATAGTGAGTATTAGTTTATGCAAAGGTTTTTGGTTTATATTTTGTTGTATTCTTTAGGTAATGAAAATTCCATCCCATAAATCAAAGCAATAATATTATCTACAAACCTAAACAAGAGGTTTTAGATTTAGCCAGCTTTGACTATTGAACATGACAAGTTCAGACTTCAGCAATATAGAAAAAATAACAAAGTTTATAATAGCAATATACAAAAAGTATGAGTCATGCAGTACCTTCTCTAGTCAAAAAATTTAAAATTAAATGATTACCCTAGCTTTGATTTTACTGCTGATGAATTTAAATTCTTGAGCTTGAAACTAGAAATAAAAGTTACGTGTAAAAATGACCTGTAACAAGAATCATCATTTCACTGCATTAGATTCAAGAGCTAAGTAAGCCTTGGGCATAAACTGAAGTTCCTTCATTTAAGCAAGAGACAAACTTTAGTACATAGTAAACAAATAGTTGTTTTCAGCTTATACTACTTCAGATCATTACTTACTAAATCAATCTTTCAATACTTAATTTTGAATGCAGATAGTGAATAATGTAATTATAGAAATTAATAAAGGAATTTGTTTTAGTTTCTATATTAGACCCTTTAGGATACTGTTAGCAGATAAGTTACTCTTTTTATTGTGATTTTAAACATTTATTGTAGCAATAATTTTTTTTATGAAAATTTGGGGTATTACAGGATGATAGAGATCACCTAGAAATTCCACTAGCATAGGAATACCATAGTCCTTCCTCTCTTCACAATGGAGAAAGGGTTCAATTTATAAGGTTAAAGGGATAGAGTAGGTTGAGGATTAGGAGGAGGGGTCTAAAGGATCTTCCCCATAGGGATAATCCTCCACCTTATCCACCTTAGAGAAGAGACTCAAAGCTTCGGTTTTTTCTCTCAAAACCGTTGAGAATGTAGTTGTCATTGATGTTAAAGGTGTTCATGAATGACAAAGAAATAACTAGTGGATATGATGGTAGGACAAGCTTAGTGAAAGGAAAAGGTAGTTATGACATTGCATAGATGATGATATGTAATTTTGTAGATGATGATATGGCATAGAAAAAACTATTAGAAACATTCATAGAGTATTTCCACAAAGGAATTATGCATATCCACAAATTCATGGTGAGATCCGCATTCAATCTGAAATCGACAGTTAGGAAGCATCCCACACGAGATCTAACGGTTAAGGATCAGTTCCACAAAGGATAGGAAGAAAATGTGAAGTTCCAAAAGTCATGGTGAGATCCTCACTCGATCTGAAATTAATGGTCAGGAGGAATCCCGCATGAGATCCGATGGTTAAGGATCAACTCCGTAAAGGACAAGAAGAAAAGGTGAAGTTCCGTAAAAGAGTATAGATCGATGGTCGAGATTAGATCAGCAATAGATCTACTTTTGTAGGAGGGTTCTGTAAAAGAAGGAGCGCAAAAGAAGAAATTCGAATTTGATCAAGATATCAATAGTTGTGGTTCAATCCGCAATCATCATATCAATGATCAGGAGCATAGCAGAAGTAGATCGACGGTTCAAAAAAAGTGTTGTGGGAGCGGAAGTGTGGGTGTAGAAATCAAAAGGTCGAAGTTGTGAAAAATTGAGTTTTCAAATTCCGCATTCTATGGTGTGGAAAGGCTAGTGTAGAAATGTGGAAAGCAGAGAGTCAAAATCGTGAAAAGTTGAGTTTTCGACATTCTCATTCTTCCCTATAGAAAAGGAAAGTGCAGAAAAACAATGGTGGAAGGATTGTTGCAGTAGTGGAAAGGCAGAAAAAAAAAAGTGTGAAAACTTGGAAAGTTGTGTTTTGATAGTCCGCATTTCGAAGTGTGGAGAGGAGCCCGTAGAAAGTCCAGTTCAAAAATCAAAGGCGGAAAATTGCCAAAAGAATGTTAGAAATATCGCAGTTTTGTATTTCACATCCCGTGATACAGAAGATCAATGGTCACAAAGGATCCCATAGAAGATCAATGGTGCGGAATGATTCGGGCAGAAAGATTAGTGCAGAAGTGGAAATCCTGAAATGACATTTAGGAAAAGTCACAAAACCATGTTCTGCTATCCGCATCTTATCGAAGATCAACGGTCATAAAGAATTCCACAACAGATGAATGGTGTAGAATTTTTGGTGTGGAAAGATAAGTGCGGAAGGACACCTGCAGAAAATGACTGCGGAAAGATAATAGTGTGAAAATTCAGTTTGAGATCTACAGTTAGGAAAAATCCTAACCTAAAATCAACGACTCAAGGTGATTTCAGAAATAGAGACTACAAAAGAACGTGAATGAAAGGTTAAACTATAAATCAATTAACATGAGCTTAGGATATTCTTGCAGAACATAAGTTTGTGTGAGGTAGTCGATAGAGAGATCTCAGATCATAAATTATCAAGAAGTTTTTAATCTATTATTTAATTAAAAATCGCTAATAACATATTATTGAAGAAGCTGTGCCTATCAAATATGAAAGGGCATGATTGTGAAAGGTAATGTTTCTAGAATGAAGAAAAGCATCTGCAGGAAGCATGAAGGTATTTATTAACAAGATAATTTAAGGAAAAAACTTGTCTCTATTATTGCGAATGACAGATTCCAAGAAGTGAACAATAGACTGATAAAAATCAATCTAGGGTGGCAGGGTGGCACTAGGGCATACTATAATTCTGCTAAGGGTGTTGTAGCATCCTTTTCTTGTTGTAGTAGGAAGAAACCCACGGTGTTGGAGCATCCTTGTCTCTTGAAGTAGGAAGAAACCTAGGATGTTGAAGCATACTTGTCTATTGTAGAAGGCAGAAGCCCAGGGTGTTGTTGCATTCTTTTTGTAGTAGCAGATAAAGGAAATTGTGTAGATTCATATTATTAATGAGTTTGAATTGGTGATTTTTTCTTTTAGGTTTCCACAATAAAAACATAATTCCATACAAATTTGTCTCATTATACTCTACTATCATTATTATTTCTTCTCTGCAAGAAACCGCCACAATTTCACCCTCATGATGATATTCCACCTGCCTCAGTGTTTAAACTTACAAAAGACACATATTAAATCCACCACACAATGTGATTAACATCTCAGGTGTGAGAATCCCAAAGAAATTGAACCAAAAAATGATGATTTTAGCTTGTGCAATTTTCTTTTAGCGCCTCTGTGCATCTGTTTTTGTCTTGCCCAACAAGAAAGTCCAGGTTAATGATTTTCAAAATATTAAGCTAATGATAAGGGTTTAAACTTGGTTTAGGAGTTTCAATTTAAATTTTATGCTATTTTTAGACTTTTTAAATCCATATAAGCCTTATATGAGCCCTTTGATTATAAAATCAAAGCAAAACTTGTAAAAATAAACTAAGAAATAAACAATCATGAGAATTAAAGGAAAAAATCATACTACCTCTATCAACAAAATTTTCTAGAAATAAAAAGTAAAAGCAAGCTTCAAAATATAAATAAAAGTATAAAAAACAATGGAAAACAAAAACATGACCTAACATCTGGCTCCTGTTGCGGGATGAAGTCCCCCTTGTGAGGCTTCAAGAACCCGTAGACCAGTTCCTTATGTGTTGCTACCTGCTAGTCTGCAAAATTTCCATTGGGTTATGGAGTCCTTAATCTACTTATTCACACCAATATATACAATGAAAGTCTAGTATCCATCTCAAAAACTATTAAAATGCTTGAGGAATTGTCCATTAGCTGTATTTGACAACTCCGCACCCTCCAAGGTCTGTAGAAAAAAAGTATTGTTTTCCAAAAACTTCGATACTATGAAAGGACCAAACCAAAGGTTATCAAACTCGCCATGTTTTCCTTTTTGCTCCTTCCTAGCATCCCATCTCAAAACCATGTCTCCCATTGAAAAAGTATTATCTTTGATCTTCCTATCAAATATTTCTTTTATCTTCAACCTGTACAGCTGTGCCTTTTCTTCCACTTTTTTCTCGTTTCAGCTGTAACTCTATCATTGCATAAATTATTTTTTGCATATCATTACGTTTCTCCTGACAATCTTGAAAAAATCTCATCACTGGGATACCCAACTGAACAGGAAAAACGCCATATATACCATATACTAATTGGAAAGGAGAAGTTTCAATTGCTTTCTTAACTGTTATTATGTCCGCCCATAATGCGTACTTTAGCATAGAATCCCATGATATTTTGTTATGCTTCAGCAATTTCCTGATATTCTGAATGGTATTTTTATTAGATGACTTAGCTAAACCATTCCCCTAAGAATAATAAGGAGTTGAGTGTTTCAAAAGGATACCATTCTTTTCACAAAATGTCCCCATAGCCTTAGATTTAAAGGCTTTAGCATTATCAGTCAATATTTTATGTGGACATCCAAATCTACTAAGAATATTTTCTTCAATAAAATTTATGATCACCTTATCTGCGGCATTCCTTGTTAGAATAGATTCTACCCACTTAGTAAAGAAATCTGTTACAGTAAAAATCCACTTATGCTACCCTGCGGAAGATGGATTTATCTCTCCTATGAAGTCCAAACCCCACTGCTAAAAAGGGGTATTTACTGCAATTGGTTTTAAAGGTAATGACAACAACTTTTTTTTACCAGCAAATTTCTGACAAGGGATACATGCTCTTACCCGCTGATATACATCTGAAAATAAAGAGGGCCAATAGTATCCAACTCTTAGAATTTTGTATGTTGTTTCATTCCAATACTTATGACCTCCACAAGCACCTTCATGAGATTCAGAAATTACTCCTTTAATTTCAAGTTTATCTAATCATATTAGTAGAATACCCCCTGGATCTTTCAAAAATAGTTGTTGTTCTACCAAACAATACTTAGTGGTTTTCAACTTCAAAGACCTAGCAGCTTTTTTGTCTAAGTGTTCTGGACATTGCAAGTACAAAAGAAAGTATACAATGTTTGCATACCATGTAGATGCTGAATAGAAATCCATAATCTTCTCTTTCTCCAGCTTCGCTTGATTTTCTTCTTGTGCTGGTTGTTCTGCCATCAGATGTAGTCCTAAATCTTGGCAATTTGAATCAGCTAATAGTTTATCTAGACCTTATCCCTTTACTAGCTTTGTAGGTCTGATATCCACATCATAGTCCATGATTTTGGAAATCCACTTTCCTCTTTTTCCCTCACTCTCAGGCTGAGTCAAAATGTCTTTGATGGCAGCATTAGGTACATAAGAAATAACTTTGGAATACAAAACATAGATTCTGAAAAATTTCAAAGATTTAACCAAAGAGTAAGCCTGTTTCTCTAAAATGTTGTATTTTAACTCTGAATCTATGACATTTTTGTTGAATAATGCAATAGGTTGTTCAAGACCGTCCTTATTCTTCTATAATAAAACAATAGCCAATGTATCTTCAGATGCAAAAGAAAAGGTTAGAAATTCCTTTGTAAAATATGGACTTACTAATACTGGAGCTTCAGTAAGAGCCATCTTAATTTTTTCGAATGAATTCTTTACTTTTGGAGTCCACTTGACTTCTTGATCCTTCTTTAGCATGGGTGTAATGTGATTGATAGTCTCAGCAAAATTTGGTGTAAACCAACATAGAAAATTGATTTTACCAATGAAATATTATACATCCTTTTTGCTCCTTGGAAGACTTATTGTCGGTATTTCTTTCACCCTCTCCGGATCAATCCTTATGCCATCAGCTAAAACTAAATGACCCAATAATTTACCTTCATGTACAACAAAATGTGACTTCTTTGTATTAAGAGATAAACCATATTTCTACATTTCAGAAAAGTTTGTTTCAAATGTTTTAGATGTTCATCATATGATTTTGAAAAGACTGTAATGTCATCTAATTAAATCACTACAAACTTGTGCCTTTCCCCAACAAAGGCTATATCCATAGCTGTTTGAAAAGTTGCTCCAACATTCATTAATCCAAAAGGCATTTTATCATATATGAAAGCTCCCCAGGGAGTAGTAAAAGCTGTTTTGTTCTTTATCCTTAGGATGCATGGAAATTTGATTATATCCTGAAAAACCATCAACCATAGAAATCCTTTGTGCACCAAGTACCTTCTGTAATATTTGTTCTATTTTGGGCAAAGGATAATTATCCTTCAATGAATACCTACTCAGATTTCTAAAGTCGACACAAAGTCTTATTTCTCCACTCTTTTTCCTGACAGGAACTAAATTGGCAACCCATGAAGAATACCTGAGGGGAACAATGATCTTGGAATCTAATAACTTCTTCACTTCTTTTTCAATAATAGGAAACAAAGCTTGATTTATCCTCCTTAGTTTCTGTCAAAAAGTTTTAACATTTGGTTTTAAAGGAATTTTATGTTGTATAATCCCAGTATCATATGTCTTGAAGTATTCATAAGACCATGCAAAAACATCAACATAATCCTTTAACAACTTAATGTACCTGTTTCTCTGTTCTGCTGTGAGTGCTTTTGAAATCTTCACCATTCTAGGATGTTTTGGAGTACCAATATTACAGTCCACTACATTTTCTTCTGAAGACTATACAATAGGTTTTAAAGGTGTATCATCTTTTGAAAATATTCTTTCTAATGGCACCAAACCTTTAGGAATGAAATTAATTTTAAGTTCAATAATCTTGTGGCCAACAATCTCATTTTCAGCAATATATTCAAAATCTTCAACCTCATCATCTTCCTCTTTATCAATCAGGAAATTGGAAAACTCACCTATCAGCTCAATAAACCTTTTTATTTCAATGTCATCTTCAAAAAATTTCCACTACTTTACATTATCAAGAATAGAAGGTCTGTACCTAACCTCAATAAGATACTTTAGCTGTGTTGTTTTGGGAATTCTAAAATGTGTGGTTGCTAGGGCCAAAGAATCAGCAGTTTGGTTATGGTCCCTAGGAATATGAGTAATGTTAAAAGCCACAAAATAATTATCTATCGTATACCATACTTCATTATGATTCACTTTCAGCAAATCTTGTTTCACTTGATAGTTGTTCCTTACCTCCTGAACAACCAACTCGGAGTCGCCATATACAGAAATCTGTTGAATGCCTAAATAATTTGCAGCTTTCAAACCTAACAAAAAAGCTTCATATTCTGTGGTATTATTGGTGATAATAAATTCCAATTTATACATTAGCTTTACTATTTCACCACCAGGAGATATTAAAAGAACCTCTGCTCCAGCACCTTCCTTACAAGATGATCCATCAAAGTATAATTGCCAAAGTTCATGTTCTTGTTCCCTAATGTGTTTAACTGGCTTTTCTTTTTCAACCTGTAACAAACCAACAGTATTATCATCATCACTAAAATGCAGCATACAAGTACCCAAATTCTTGTCAACAGCATACAAGGGATGTCAACAACATACAAGGGATGATTTGTAGGGTTCTTGTCATCTGTCACAATATAGGCAAATTGCAATTCTTTGTATAACCTTCTAATTTCTCCTCCAAATACAGGAATGGTGGCATATGTTAAATCCATTTGTAAAGTCCCACCAACTCTCTTTGCCCAAGATCTAGAGAGGAGCAGTCCAAATTTAGGTGTAATGTATGCTACTACCACATCCATAATCACACTCTTCATTGGTAGCCGAGCCAAACTGACAACCATATCTTTAATCACTCCTAAACATTTTACAGCTCGTGAATCAAAAGCATACAAATCATGATAGGGTTTTGTTATACTCAAACCTAGAGCCTCCATAACGGCCTTTGGCATTAGGTTGTGTGATGCTCCGGAATCTAAAAGACATTTATGTATCATCTATTCAAGAATAGTCAATGTGATGTAAAAAGGAGTCAATGCACTTACTTCATTCTCAACTTTTTTAGCTAAAGTTGATCAGATTTTAGGGATTTCTTCTTGTAAATTCACTATATGAGAAAGAGGCTGACTATTTACTGAACCAATCATTTTAAGAACCGAATCTTTGTAAGAAGGATTGTTCATTAACACAGTAAAAGGCATAAAAATCTTAATTTTGCCTAATTCATTTTCCAGATTAAAATTTTGCACACTTTTGTTTACCTCTTCAACCTCCACATTCTTCTTTTGTTAATCTTGCATTTGTTTTTTCTCTAACACAAAATGAGACTGTTGTTTAGTAGGTACAACTACCTTTTTCTTTGGATTTTGAACTACTTGCTTTGGACCCGACCTCAAATTCAAAGTTTTCTTTGGCTCAGTCTGATATGCATCAGCAGTTACAGCAGTCACTTCAAAATTTAAATAATTTTCTGTTTCAAACATATCAGCATCATAATATTCTAAGTTTAAAAACTCTTATTTAGTGACAAAACCCTCAATTAACTGCTCTCCAAAATAATTCATATCCTAGTCTCTATCCTCAAATAACACTTCCTCTTCAATTTCTTCTTCATCAACAACATTATTCTGAAGTGCGGGTGGTACTCTTTGATCCTCAGTTTCTCTCCGTTCTCGTTGTATATCGTTGTTTCATATTTCTCTAGGTATGAAATGAGGTGTAAACTGTCTTCTCAATTGGTTTTGATTATTAGGGTTTCTCTCACCTTCTTGAATAGGTTTGTTTGAATTCGTTTCTAGTTCCAACTTGTTTAATTTTGCAGTCAAGATCTTAACTAGCTTTGACATCTCATCAATTTTACCTTCTGGGGAATGGGATGTTGAAACCCCTAGAGCTGCCTCTTTCTTACCCTTCCTGTCATATATGCGTTGAGATGTATTTCCCTTCAATCTATTAGAAGCTAATATATTAGACTCCACTTCTAATGCTACATCCTACATGTTGATTAAAGTAACACGTTTTCTTTCTCTTAGAAGTAGGGAAAATTCATGATCAAAAGCATTGGCGTATGTGAGTTTTGCAGATGTTTCTAAAGGTTTTATCTTTGCAAGAATTCTGCCATACATTTTATTGAATGTCTTAGAAAAATCAGCTATGGTTTCATCCTTTTTTCTCCTAAGGGATCCAAACTTAGTTATATAATATGTATGATCCTTGTTGTAACCCCATTGTCTCATGAAAAGGTCCTGAAGATCTTCTATGATAGTGATAGAATTTGCAGGAAACTCCTTGAACCATTTTGTGACATCTGCATCAAGACTGTGTACAAACATCCTCATCTATACATCCTTAGCCTTAATATTTTGATTATCAACATAACTAAGGAAAGCCTCCCAATGCTCCTCAACTGTAGTTTCACCTTGTCCATTAAACCTAGGAAGGTATTTTTGGTAATCACCTCTAGGAAGTGCATTCAAAGGCTGAGGAAAAACTAAAGGTGCATAGCTAGCTACAACCATTCAGTCCATCATCTCTAATGGCTGATTTTGGGATGCCATCTTTAAGTTGTCTGGTTTTGGTGATGGAAAGACTTGACTAGAACCTGGCTGGAATGGAGTTTTACGAACTTGTAGATAAAATAGAGGAATTTTTCCAGGAGAGATTATCTTTTCTTTCTTGAAGGATTGAAGATTAGTGAAAACTTGAAAATCACTGACAGGAATTATAGGCTTCAACCAAGGTGAATTTTGTTCTTCTCCCTTCAAAACAGATAAAGGTGATGAAATATCTAACTGATCAGGGTTAGATAGGGCTGGTGATGATTGAGACCTTCTGATTTTCCTAGCTATTTTTAGTATCTATTCTAGGTATGAAACACCCAACTGTAAAGGTGAACTAGTTTTGTTTCTTGTTCCAACTCTCTTAGTAGCCACTGTGAAAAACCGGTGAAAAGTAGTGTTCTAAATTTGTTGGTTTAAGTTCACCTTCCAAAAACTAGTGAAATGATAAGTATTCGAGGGAAAATAGGTTTTCAAATTTGTTCCCTGGCAACGATGCCAAATATGTTAGTGCCATAAATTGTTCCCATACTACAAGAGAACAAGCCAACACAATCTCAATAATCACAATAAAATAAAATAGGGTTTTCTAGGGTTTTCAAGGTTTTTTGGTTGAGCAGTTTGAAGAAAAGAGGGAAAACATTCATAAAACCAAAGTAAACACTAAATCATGAGCATTTGAATGACTGAGATGCATAACATATAAACCATAATCCAATATAAAACACAATACTGAGTTTCACCCACAGTTAGCAAGCATTTCAAGCATAAAAACATTAAACAAGAAATTAATATACCAACTGAGTAATGAACACAAATTAGAAATAAAACCAGTCAATAATATGAAGGGCATATAGTGCATATATTTCATAGTCCAGTCATCAAAAAACACATAAGGGTATTTACTTAAAGCTCCTAAACAAAGCCTCATAGCCTCCCCTTGTTAGCAAAAAATCGAACCATTTGTCTTCTTTCAAACTTACATTTATCCTATTCTTTCAAAATCAGTTGAATAATTGAACCCTAACTATTTTTAGACTATCTATCGAATAGTTCAATTATTCAATTATTTAAGAGCTATCTATCTTCTCGTCATGAACTATTCTATAGTTAATGACCTAACTATAGATAATTGAACTTACATAAATATTGTAAAGAATAGGATAAAGGTCACAATTATTCAATTATTCAATTATTTAACTTTCCTTATTTAGGAGTTTCAATTTAACTTTTATGCTATTTTTAGACTTTTTTAATCCATATAAGCCTTATATAAGCCCTTTGATTTTTAAAATCAAATCAAAACTTGTAAAAATAAACTAAGACATAAAAAATCATGAGAATTAAAGGAAAAAATCATACTATCCCTATCAACAAAATTTTCTAGAAATAAAAAGTAAAAGAAAGCTTCAAAATATAAATAAAAGTATCAAAAACAATGGAAAATAAAAACATGACCTAACACAATGCATAAATAAAGGGAAAGGACAAAGCGTTAGAATAGCTATGTGGTCCTATTGTGTGACATGATTGGCAAAGAACCTTCCACTTATGAAGAGGCTGTAGGAAAGAAAGAGTGGAAGGATTCCATGATTAAGGAGTATCAGTTGATCATGTAGAATAATGTCTGGGAGATAGTTCTGAGACCGGTAAAGAAGTTTGTCATGAATTAAAAGTTAATATATATGGTCAAGGATGCTCTGGATGGAAACATCGAGAAATACAAGGAAACGTTCGTAGCATCAGGCTACTGAAAGAAAGAATGCATAGACTACAAAAAGACATTTTCACCCATGGTGAGGTACACTTCCATTAGGATCGTACTTGCATTGGTAGTATTTATGAAATGGAAAATACAACAGATGGATGTAAATACAATTTTCTTGAATGGTATAGTTGCAGAGGAAGTGTATGTGGAACAACCACTGGGATTACAGACACATGGTAGGAAGACCCATGTGTGCAAACTGAATAAGGCCTTGTATGGATTTAAACAAGAACTGAGGAAATGGTACCACATGACAGGTAACTTCCTAATGAGCTTGGGATTTACCAAGAGTAAAGGAGATTCCAACCTCTACTTCAAGGTGGAATATGAACGACCTCTCATACTCCTGCTATATGTCAATGACTTGTTTCTGACATGTAATGACACTAGTCGAAAATGAGATATTAATGACCAGGAGACCAAAAATTTTGGTCTCCACATTTTTTTTCAAGGGATAAATGACCAAATTTGATCACGGGTTATCTAGACTAAAAATGACCACATAACAATTGGTCATTTGTTTGGTGATTTTTAGTTGTCACTTTGGCAATGAAAAAAATTACAAATTTGACAATGAATTTTCACATTTTACTAAATTCTAACATATATATAATATATATTTACATGTCCCTATATTAACAAAATTGAATTAATGGAATCCAACTATATGTTCGGAGATACCCTAGGACTGGACCTAAGTATGGAGTGAAGACAACATAATATATGATGGAAATTAGTATAAAGTCCATATCCAAAACAATGTTTATTGCTCATACAACACTGAATGCTATGATAAATTTTCCCTACAAGTCATATATCTAAATCAACAATTATAAATTAGTAAAAGCATGCAAATATCTACAATTGAGGATATTAAATTGTAAATGTAAATATAATCATTGTTACACCAAATTCCTATTTGTAGAATGAAGATGAATAGGTTGAGAAGAAATTTAATTAAGATAACATTAAAACTAATGCAACTACAATATCCATCTCCAAGTGATGAATAATGGTTTTTGTGAGATGACACTATAAGTAACCATTGTCGTAGTATCATCACCTAGTATTATCTTCTTTGATGATGTCTCCTGAGGGAAAGTAACATCCCTCCTTTAAACTAATGTATAATTTTTTGTTGTGTTCGACCATACTTTTTTATACACTTAACATCATACACCATTTCATTAAATATATAACACAAATATTCGCCCTTTAACGTATATATTTACGTTTTTAATACTCATTCTTGAATATGTATAGTTGTGCATTCCAATAGATATTATCTCTTACATTTATCACATTTAAAGGCCTTAATTGTTTATACATCTACATGAATTTCTTAAAAATAAAAAATTATAAAAAATAATATTAGCAAACATAGCAAGAGATGGTGTAACTAGATATCCCTTATATTTCTGTTTTCTATGCTTTACCATTTATTCAAATTTTGGATACAATTAAGTAAAAAATCATCAAAATAATTTTATCGCCATGTAATAAACCTATATATATATATATTCAAACTCGAAATTCCCCATACTCAAATGATGAGTCTATAACCTAGTCCAGAGACATCACAGTTTAATTTGAAAAATTGAAAAAACTAACTTATGATGACTTAACCTCCAAATTTGCCAACTTCCCTAGCACTTAAGAAACATACACCTTCTCCAAAACTAAAATATGAGGTAAAACTAGAATATCCCTATCGTAATGGATGCATTTCAATGTTGGCCATGAATCAATATGTATTTCAAAACTTTGTCTAATCCCTATCATAATGGATGCATTGTAGTGATGATAGATGCATTGGAATGTTTGCCATCCCTCAATATGTATTGGGGAGCTTTGTTTTTTTTATTGTGGAATTTGTTACTTCAAAAGAACAATTCATCGTGGTACCTGTGACATTGGGAATGCTTAGAGTGATCTTGATTGGTTATAGGAAACATAATTACTATATGAAAAACAATAAGTTAGAAAGAAAATATAAAATTCCTTGAAAAAAAAAGAATATGTACTACCAATAGTGGAGTAGAATTGCAAAAGGATACAAGATATATTATGTTGTGTTGGTTTCAAAAAGGAACACATATGGTTCCTTATTTCACAATACAAGATACATTCATAAAATGTTGAAAATCAAACTAAATTTAATTTCTTGGAAGAATACAAATTGTAATAGGAGACTTGGTTCAAAATGAGAAGAAGATAAAAAATTAAAGAAAGAAACCTCTTGGTTCAAAACATGAAGAAGCTGAAAAATTAAAGAAAGCAGAGTAGGATCACCAACGAAATGACGATCCCCACCCAATATTTTTTGCTTGGTTAAAACTTAAAGAAACGTTTGCTCGATTGTGAAGAAAGGATTGCATAACACAAAATAGCACAAATCTTTTTCTACCCAGTCCAAATCCATAAAAAAAGTGGCCGTGCGTATGCCCCACTACACATGAGTGATGTTGATTTTTTAGATATATTGGGGGTACGCCAATGCATATGTTTTATAATCTTGTATATGTTTGGCGTGCATCTTGATGGACAAGGACTATTGTCATGGTATGATGTACACTGGATTTATTATTATGTTATTATGCATTTACATATACTAAAATTATTATTTTGATGAATTGTGCAGAAGACTGAAGGCATTATTGATTTTTATAATGTGTTGGGCATGGACCGTGAAGAACATAAGTGATGATATTTTGTGTTGAGCATAAGTTCTAGAACACATGATTTATGAGACCTTATGTTGAGCATAAGCTCCAAAGCACATGAGTTATGAGACCTTGTGTTGAGAATAAGGTCTGGGTCACATGAGTTATGAGATTTTGTGTTGAGCATAAGCTCTGGAGCACATGAATTATAAGAATTGGAAGTGTTGAGAATAATCCCTAGATCATTCCAAATTGATGTTGAGCATAGGCTCTGGAGCATCGGATCCTTGGGCATCATATCGCTAGGTGTATTATATAAGTACATCCTAGCATTAGTGTTGAGCAAGAGGCTATGGAATTGCACTAAGTGTCACTCCAAATTTTTCACATTGATCTTGGGCTCTGAATAATGCTAGGATTTACTGAAAGTAAGTAGTGTTGAGTGAGAATGGATCTGAATAAAACCAACATTTATCTTTCTTATTTTTATGTTGATTAAATGAAATATCGAATCTACTTCTCATCAAGTACTGAAGAACTACCAAGATACACGAGGTAATCCAAGATGCAAGGAGGATCTAGAGCTGCCTAACTTTGTTGACCAACCCTACCTAAAGTATTGATAAAAGAAAGAGTATAAGCTAAGGAAATCATTAAGTAAATGAGATGATGTTATATGATGCATACATAAATATTAATGATAATATATATAGTTTATATATATTATGAACAAAATAATTAGTATATATATAAGAAAATAAAGATAACTAAAAAATAATAAATAAGAAGTCTATGTATTTATTATTTACTAAAATGATTAAATAAATATTCAATCTTAAAAGTCAAATTAGGAACTAGTAAAAATTTCCTAAGTTAAATAAAATAATTATTAAATCCACATAAATCAATTAAAAATTAATTTTCAAGAAAATAAATGATTCTTGATCTAAGTGAAGTTTTAAAACAACTTCCCTTTTCTAAAGATTGTCTATAAAGACCTAATCCAATAGAAGGCTTGGGGATATCATGTGATATGAGCTAATCATTATTCCTCATGATTTTTGGAGAGCATTAGAAAAGCAAAGCAATCTTATACAGAGCCTAATATTCCAAATAAGAGAAGCCTCACCTTTAACAGCTCTATATTACTTGTATGTTGGAGCCAACTTGGGGGGATCTAGATTAGAACCAGGATCAGTTTCGGGTCATGGTTGGGACAAAAGTGGTAGTTCCCAAGTTATATGGTTAACATATCTAAGGTCGTAGATAACTAGTTTTTATTAATTCTGTGTGTTTAAGTGTGCAGGATTTTTAGCCATTAAATAACATAAATAGTTGCAAGTATGAGGTTTCTACCCTCTCAAGTTTTATTAATCATCTTGTACAAATTTTACTTATAATTATTATGCTCTCGATCAAAGATCTTCAAATTTTACTTTCCACATTGAATATATGCTTTAGATTGTTTCATTTGTTTAAGTTGAAAATCAACCTTTAAATTCTTAGGTAGGTTTTAAGGGTAAATTTCTCTTAGAATTATATTTAAACAATTTTTAGAAGATTGATGTCAAAAGTTTAATCTAGATCTAAAACCTAGTTTCTAGATAAAGCTAATCACCACATCTCTGTCAACATTTTTATTAAAACAAAAACCCTAGGTAGGTATATATTTCATAAAGAATTTGCACAGGTCCATGACCTTATTATAAATTAAAACAAAGTTTAGACAAAATTTAACTAAGTGAGCCTAATGATAAACAAACACATTTTATTTCCTTAAATTGATCATTATTTAAACTCTGTTCCAACAAGATAATTATTAAATAACAAATAACAAACATATTCATAAACATTTAGTCTAGGGATTGAATCCCTTTTAATCCCAACTCAGAACTATAAACTAAGCAAAGTGCTAGCACACTTCATTTTCCAGCAAAACACAGACCTGGATTTCAAATATCCTATCTACGTAACAACCGTAAAGTATTAAATTAAACAAACAAAACATTATAAATACATTGTAAATTTATCTATAAATGATTAGCAAGATATAAAGTTACCATAAAATCATAGAATGAAGGCTGAGATCTTATCGACGATTACAAGTTATACTATTAAATCCAACACTTATAAACATTATATACACCACCCAACAATCGAATATTGTTAAGGATTGGTTGTAGGCCATTTATTTTCCAAACAAAGTATATCAATGACACTAGTTTAGACAAAATATAGTAACCAACAAAGCTACAAACAAAGTGCTTCAAGATCATATGCTCTATATAAATGAGAAATTAAAGGACTGGAAGAATGAAAAAAATAAATTTTACATCTACCAACTATTAAAACAATATCACAGATCAATTATCCACTTAATCCAAGGTTGAATATACTAAACCCCAACTTACATATTTACAATGTTTTAGCAAATAAACTACAAAATATTAAACAATTAAACCCAGCTAAGCAATCAACCCATTTTCGAATCATGTAGAGCTCAACTGGGAGGATAAAATTTTAAGTAAGTAAATAAACCAAACCATACAACCCAGTATCGAATCTTGTAAAGAAAAGCTAAATTATAAACATATTTACATAGGATATGTTACACATCCAAGGCTTAGCCATTACGGTTCCTCGTAAAACAATCAATTTGTCACATCTAACTTACAGACAGAGCTAGTCTCTTCCACTTAAAAACAAACATGCATATAGGAATTATTCAACAAGAATAAATCAAATCTCATACGAATTCAAGAGCTCTACCTTTGGCATATTTTACAAACAGAT
This sequence comes from Pseudotsuga menziesii, assembly GCA_001517045.1. Taxonomy (NCBI): domain Eukaryota; kingdom Viridiplantae; phylum Streptophyta; class Pinopsida; order Pinales; family Pinaceae; genus Pseudotsuga; species Pseudotsuga menziesii. The sequence continues at coordinate 40,531 of LPNX010246312.1, forward strand.
AATTTATTTACATCAAAACAAATCATTTAAATCAACAGAGAAACATCCTTATAAATCAATGAATCAACTAAACCACATTTCCGTAGCTCTTTATCGAATATCGAAGCAATTCCATCGTAAGTGTCATTCCTTTGCAATGGAATTGTTAGCAATTATAAACACACCCATTCAAATTTAGAGATCCATAAAAAACAAAGAAACAAAGTAAGGTTTATTTAAACCAAAAAATCCCTTACAGAGCTAATGGTAAACCAAAAACATAGAGTCGAGTCTCTATTAAAGTTTAAACATCATATATTTACATTACATAGCCATACAAGTGATGTTTACATAGTCGCATCGAAAATGTCCGAACGAATAGGAGGAATAACAAATAGCCTAAAGTGCTACAAGGTGGGTGCAAGAAGTTGAGGGACCTTTTAGATGCAATCCTACTTTTTGGAAACACGTTCATGATACATGAAAACAAAACACGCTCACATTATGTAATTCTTGGTTTGGTTAATATCGATCTTGACATGTCGTATGACACGTAGGTTAGGCTAGGAAAAATGTGCATGCATTTTATAGTTACAAAATGCGCATGTATTTTAGATCTTTACAAAACATGTATGCATTATGCAGAATCAAAATGCACATGCGTTACGGAGAAGCAAAATGCACACGCATTTTGGAGAAGAAAAACACACACGCGTTTTAGAGAAGCAAAACATGCACGCATTATGGAGAACCACCAAAAATGGCTTTAGTGAATGGCTAGGGAAATGAATAAAAACAATAGTTTTCATCATCAAGACTTAGGATCTATAGTAATATTTTAGCATCATCAAGAACAACATCTCAAACAACCATGCCTAATCTCACAAGAGCATAATTTTTCTTTGTGTTGTAATATGGACACCGTTAGGAGGTTTTAAGAAGTAAGCATAGGCCATAGTACCTTTACCATGCTTGAGGGAGTAAACTCAAGAATTATGTCCTAAATGTAGCTTTTAAGGCTTGAGGTCCATGAACAAGGCGTCGAACCTGCAAATAGGACCTCTGTATGTGATATTTTGCATCTAAGAGAGAATATGCAATGCATTAGAATTCTCTTAGCACTAGAAACATATCCATAGACACAGTTGAGGGAGGAAACCTAGTACTTAGGCCCTAAAGGAATCTTATAGACATATTGGACCAAGAACAACACCATGAAAAAACATACATGATCTCTTAAGGGTATCCTCAACCTTTAAGTTGGGATATGGCCATGATTTGGAGTTTTTTAGCATTAGATATGGAGGATATGGTTTTAATCATGGTTGGTACATAAAGCTTATTTTAGGTTGTAAACCAGCTTTTAGGGCTCAAGGTCCATGAACGACACCGTCAATCACCATAGATGACCTCTCATATTGATAGTTATGTTTTGAATTGAGATATGGGAACCATTATGGGTTTCTAAGTACTATGTATGTGTCTTGGGACCTTAGACATAATAAAGGAGAAAACCTGGGCCTTAGCCCATAGAATATGCTTCTATTCATCTAGAGCTAAGAATGATGTGTTGAACAACCTCAATAGATCCTTCCATGGTTTCATTTACCTTGAAATTGGGATACTAGTTCGATTAGAACATTTTTAGCACTAAGTACATATATTGGGCCCCTTCACATGGTTAGGGGGAAACACTTGGTCCTTAGGCATTAAATGAAGTTGTTAACCATTTAGTGCCAAAATTTATGCTTCCAACCACCACACATGACATTGAAAGTGAATCATTTGAATCTCAGTTGGGATATGCATGCCATCATTGTTTGTTGAGCTCTAGGTATGCATCTAAAGGCCATGGACATGATCAGGGGAGGAAATTATGGCCTTAGGCCCTAACTAAAGCATCTAGGCATGTAGGGATAGGAATTATGCCTTAAAAAATCACACATGGCATATCATAGATATATTTGGACTATGAAATGGATGTTAGTAGAAGTAGGTGGTTTTGAGTAGTAGGTATGGGACCTCTGAGACATGATTGAGAGAATATGCTCATTCCTTAGGCCATAATGGAATATTTGAGGAACCCATGTTAATGAACAATTCCTTGAAGCACCACAAATGACCTACTCAAGGTATGCTTGGACTCCAAGAAAATATGTACATGCCTTTAATAGGTTTTGAACATTAGATATGGGTATTAAGGCCTTAATATGGTCAAGGGAGGAAATCCAAGACTCAATCCCTAAATAATATTTTTGGCATTTATGGATACACATTTTCCTTACTCACTATCCATCTATGTCTTACTCATTGGACCTCCCTGCCTCTGTATTTCCATCTCTCACTATCTCTATGTGTATGTGTGCGTGTCTTCCCCCCTTATCTCTCTCATAACCTAACCCTCTCTCTCTCTCTATGTGTGTGTATCCCTCCCTCACTCCCCATCTCTCAAAACCTCTCCCCAACATATTTATACCTTCCTTACTATCCCTCCCACATTATTCTCTCTCTATTCCCCCCCCCCTCTCTATCTATTTCTCACACCTCCCCCCTCTCTCTCCCACACAATCTATTTCTATCTCTATATGTGCATGTGTGTGTGTGTTTCCTCCCTCATTCCCCCTCTCTCATAAACTCTCTCCACCTTCACTATACCTCCCTCACTATCCCTCCGTCCACCACTCTCTATCTATCACTCACCCCCCCCTCTCTCTCTATATATCTCTCTCACTTTGTGTGTGTGTGTGTGTGTGTGTGTGTGTGTGTGTACCCCCCCTTCTCTCTTTATATATCTATGTGTGTGTGTCACTCCCTCACCCACCTCTCTCATAGTCTCTCTCCACCTTCTATATACATCCCTCATTATCCCTCCCTCCATATAACTCTCTATATCATTCACCCTCCCTCCCTCTTTGTCTTTCACCCCTCCCTCTCTCTCTCTCCCTTTGTGTGTGTGTGTGTCCCTCCTTCACTTCCCATATCTCATAATATCTCTCCACCTTCTCTACATCTCCATTGCTCTCTCTCTATTTCTCAACCCTCCCCCTCCCCCTCTGTCGCTCACCCATCCTCCTCTCTCCCACATAATATTTGTGTGTGTGTGTCCCCCATTCTCTCACAAACTCCGTTTCTCTCCCCCGCTCTCTACAGCTTATATTTAGCTCCCTACATCAATGTCTTCCTTCCTTCTCCCTTAATTACCATCCCTTTGTGCCATTATCCCCCCCTCTCTCTCTCTGTCTCAACTTGTATCCCTCCCTCCCGATCTCTTTTAACCCTCACTCTCTATTTTTCTCTCTTTCAACCCTCCACCCTTTGTCTTTCACACCATCTCTCTCTCTCTCTCTCTCTCTCTCTCTCTCTCTCTCTCTCTCTCTACATGTGTGAACCTAGCCCTTTCTCTCCTTGTGTCTATCCTTCTGTCACCCCTCACACACATGCACCTTCTATCGCTCTCTCAATATCTCTTTCCTTCACTCTACATCCATCCCTCCCTCATCCCCTCTCCTCCTTCTCTATCTTATTCTCTCTCACACCCTCTCCAAATCATTCTCTCTCTCTCTCTCTCTTCTTCTATGTTTTCAAATTATCCCTTCTCCTCAACCCCATACCTTATTATGACCCATTTTCTCTGTTTTATCCCATCTCATTCCCATATCCTCAATTCCCCCCTCCTTCACATCTCTCCTCCAACACATCGTATTCCTCCTCTAATACTCCATATCCACCTTTCCATTCACTAATCCTCTCTCTCATCAAACCATCACCCACTTCCTCCCCTCAACCTTATCCCCCTTTATCACTCAAGTCTCATGTACTACTTCTAACCCTATACGTATTCAACACCTCTTCTCCTCCTAATAATTCTCTCAATCCCCACTCCCCTTCACCTTTGTAACCCATAATGTTCTGATTCCTTTCATCTTTCTCCACTTGAATTTACGACATCATCCTATGACCTTCACCCTTCCCCACCTCCTCTCAATTATTAACCATCCCCACTTGAACTTCCAACATCTTCCTAGGCACTTGACCCTTCCCCACCCGCTCTCAACTATTAAGCATCCCCACTTGAACTTTCAACATCCTCGTAGGCCCTTGACATTTCCACACCCCCTCTAAACTATTATCCATACATTTGATATATTGCATATAGTGCTATATTTTTATCTCTATAAAACATGTGCACGTTATAGAAATAAAAAATTCATGCATGTTTTGTAGTTCTATAATGCACACACGTTTTGTAGTTCTATAATGAGCACACGCTTTCCAATGCTACAAGGGGGAGAGACGTAATTTTAATTTAAACATGCCAATTCACTTGCTGCCATGTCACTAATATCCCTATGTGTATGGTTCGAATATTGCTTCGGTAATACCAAACATGTGCTATGGTATATGATAAACCATAGCTAATTGATCATTTCTTCCATTTTCTGAAGAAGTCGTTGTTTACACACTCATTATAGTATGCTACACAATCATTTTTGACGAAGTATTAAACATAAATAGAATTTTTTCTGCAGATTCTAAATATGTAATTTTTATTAAAAAATATTATATTTTCCTTTTTTTTTTCAATTTTTATCATGCACTAACTCCTTAACTCAGAAAACATGTTGTTAGTATTTTTTCCATAACTTTTTCAATTCTTAATCATTTTAAAAATAAATTATCTAGTGCACTAGAAGACTCTGACCTCTACATTCTAGAAAAAAACTCATTTCATGATTATTTCATTAAGACTTTCAAAGTTTATACCCACAAAAGACGTACCATTTTCGAGGAATGATCACTTAGATAATTAAAAAAATAAATAAAAAATTACTAATTTTATTTTTAAAAAATAGCACTGCAATAGTGCTATATGTTCTCTACATGCTTGCAAATTTTTGTATCTTGGAAGCATCATTTAGGTCTTCAAAGGATGTGGCCACAAAAATATATTTCTTATCATTTGCATAAAAAATAAAAAGTAACTGTTAAAAAAAATGAAACATGACATAGTTATAAAAAATTCCAATACATAAACCTTATATATTTGGAAACATGATTCAATTTCCTACATTTAATCTTATTTACTCAAAGAAATATATTTTGTGTAAGTATCTAAAAATATAGAATTAAGTTGAGGGATGCTTAATTTTTTAGTTTTCTATTGCATCTAATGTGCTAAAAGTGACCCTCATTAGCTTTCACTCACCCTACAACCAACATTTTCCAGACCCAGCACTACAACAAAAACTGGATTTAGCGTTGAATTTAGCGCCAGATTTTAGTGTAATTTTTTCTTAATTGTGATGAACAATCTGGTGCTAAACTTGGCGCTATTGTACATTTTCATAAAACGCCCTCTATTGCATCTTTTTTTCCATACTTTTTAACATCCATTTTTGCGTCCATTTTTGTGCCCAATTTTTTGCATCTTTTGTTATGCCCTTATTTCCGCCCAATTTTGCAACTTCTATTGCATCTTTTTTTGTGTCCTTTGTTACATCCTTGTTTGCACCTAGTTTCACGCTCAGTTTTGCATCCAATTTTGTGTCTTATTTTGCACCTATTTTTTCATCAAGTCTTGCACCCAACTTTGCACCATGTTTTGGATAAAATTATGTGTCGAATTCTACATCTAACGTTGCATCTAGGATTGCATCCAATTTTCGTCCCAATGTTGTGTCTAGTTTTGCATCCAATTTTACTTACAATGTTGCGTCCCCATTTGCATCTAATTTTGTATGTTGTTTTACGTATTTTTTTGTATCCATGTTCGTGCCTAATGTTTCATCTCGTTTTACGTCGTATTTTTCATCTAGGTTTGCACCTAGTGTTGCATCCCGGTTGATGTCTTTTTTTGCATCTATGTTTGAGCCCAATGTTGCACCCAGTGTTGCGCCTAATGTTGTGCCTAGTTTTGCAGCCATGTTTGTATCTAATATTGCATCTAGTTTTGTGTCTAATGTTGCATCCCATCTTGCATTCAATATTACGTCTAGTTTTACATTCAATGTTTTATCCCATCTTGCATCCAATATTGTGTCTCATTTCAAGTTTTTGTTTGCGCCAAGTGTTCCTTCCATTTTTTCACTTGGTGTTACACCTAGTTTTATGTCCATTGATACACCATATTTTGTGCTCAATTTAATGTCCAATTTTACGTCTAGTTAGGAGTCCACTTTTGCATCTACTATTGCGTTTAGTTTTGGACCTAGTATTGCATCTAGTTTTGAGTCATTAATTCTGTCTAGTGTTGAGTCTCTTTTTGCATCCAATTTTGCATTGTGTGACATCCATTTTTGTGTCCATATTTGTGTCTAACATAAGGTCGAATTTTGCATCCACTTTTGTGTTTGGTGTGACGTCCACTTTTACATCTTGTTTTGCATTTAGTGTTGCATATAATATTGCATCCATCTTGCACTACTACATTTTTTACCTTTATAAATACATTCCAATATCATTAGGGCATGGAGGAATCGAACCACCAACCTCCTGCTTGTAAAACAGGCGCTCTTCCATTGAGCTAGCACCCTTTAAGTATCGGGAAGAGGAGCAATATTAACACATAGATTTGATCATTTGTAATTCTAATAAAAGACAATAAGATCCAAAGACATTCAAGCTTAAAATCCAATTTAATTTTTCAAACACACTAATAAGCACAAAAATATACCATTCTTAGGAAACAAAATATCGTAAACAGTTTCGCAATCTATTAAAGTGGTCCGCAAAAGAGTCTTAGAGAACAACATAATGCATTGATGCATACCTAATAACCTAAAATTGATATGGACAAAGAATAAGGGATGTGTTTAAGAAATAGTTGTAGAATCCAATTGAGGATGTGTGTGTTGCTACATAAATTTTGTTATTCATTATTGAGGTAATTTTGTTCAACAATGGGATGGTAAGAGAAGAACTCATGAATGGTTACTAAAAGAAGATGCCTACAAACTAAATAGTGCTACAAAATAAAGATAAACTTGGGGAACATTTCTTAAATCTACCAAGAAGTACATATAACTCCATTATACCTACCATCTACAAAACATGTACCTACTACAGCTTCAAAATCAACCACTATCTATAGAATAGAGACAACACATTCACATCCCAGCTAGAATAGACCATACCGTAGTCATGGCCTATTAGGAGAGGGTATGCACATTCAAAAATAAGGTTTATCAACCCCAGAAGAATGATGCCTAAGTGAACAGTCCAAGAGTAGCCCAGAGAAATGAACACAGTCTACTTTATCAGCAGCAAAATGGAATTATCATGCATTCTTCATGTGCTAACAAATGTAATTCAATTCAAAGGAAATTGTGAAATTATTAGTGAGTCCAATATGACTAAAACAATAATCCAGTTCAAATGATGGAGAAAAAACATTTCTTAGCTCATGTATGCTATAGGATACTCTCATACATCGACATCTGCAAGCCTGCAATGTATAACCTTTATTTACCTTCATCAAAAGGTGAGGGATATGACAGGTTGTAGAAGAGTTTCAAATACATACAGTACTTGATTCTTGGCATATCCCATAGCAATATATAGCAATGCCAGTTTCAATGTCTCTTGAAATTTGTAATGAAATTACTGTTCTAAACAGAATCCATGTGTAAGGATAAAATGTTTAATTTATATCAATATTTCATGAAATGTGTGCTTCCAACCTTTTATCTTTCGAGCACATTTACCTGTTTGCTAATAAAAAATAGAGCAAAAAGCTTGGCATCTACAGAATCTTTCTTCAAGATGCAAGTCTATAAACACAAATAAAGCTAGTAGCAAATGTTGCCTTACAATGCTCATCTCTACAATGCATGAATGCAAAATTTAGTCCAGTTACATCATTTAGCACTTCGTAGATGAAAACTCAAATGCAATTTCTGAATATAAATGCACATATGCAACATTGTATGAAAGACTCGGTTCCCAGGGTTTCACTGCTTTGAAAGTTTGAAACTCAAAATATCCTCATGTGCAATATCAACCGTGGAGGCTTCTCCTTTCCTACCAATAAATATACATGAAACCAATCAGCTAATACCCCTTCATTGACTGCATGTCATGACACAATCATAGTTCTGGAACCAAACCCTTTTTAAGTATTCATTTTAAGACTCTTTGTGCTCTCCTTTTCTCTCCTGTTTTTGCAAAATGAATAATGAGAGACCAAAATGCCCTAGAATTTAACAAAAAACCTTTTTCGAACAGTTCTTTAAGAAGCTTTGTAACCTCAATGTTGTTGCGATATTTGCACCATGCACAAATCAGACTATTGTATGTTTGGAGGTTGGGAGTGAAACCTCTTTGTTTCATTTCATGCAAAAAATCACTGGCTTCACGCATCATACCTGCCTCAGCAAAACCACTGATAAGCACATTATAATTATTAGGATTAGGATTGAGTTCTTTTGTCATCATTTCACCATGAAATTTGAGGATCTCTTTTAGATTTCTTGACCTTCTATACCCACCAATAAGCGTGTTATAAGTTACAGAATTGGGTGCAAAACCTTTTTCCACAAATTCATTCAGCAAACTGTCTGCCTCTTGCATCATTACTAGTTGATAAAGGCCAACAAGGAGTACATTATAAGTTACAAGAGTTGGAGCTAGACATTTTCTCATCATTTCCCAATACAACTGAAATTATTCCTTCAAATTTCCTTGTTTACAGTGTCCATCCATAAGAGCATTGTAAGTGGCTACATTTGGAAATAATCCTTTCTCTGACATTTCATCCCAAATGGCCTTTTCTTTTCATGTCATTCCCTTTAAGCAAAGAGTTTGTATCAATGCATTGTAAGTCCTAATGTTTGGAACAAGGTCATTCTCTAGTATTTGTTCATGCACCTAAAACACCTTCTGTGAGTTGCCATTATTGATGTAACCACGAATCAGAGCTTTGTGAGTTATATAGTCCGGATAAATCCCTCTCTCGCTCATCTCATTCAAGAGATATTATGCTTTGTCCATGCTTCCTATATTGCAATACCTAGCTATGAGGGTGTTGTATGTAGCAACATTAGGCATTAAACCATTCCTCATCATTTCATCTAGAAGTTCAAATGCCTTTTTAACATTACCGGCCTTGTAGTAGGCATGCATCAGGGTGTTGAAAGTGTTGCAATCTAGAGCTAAGCCCTTCTGGTGCATTTCACTAAAAAGTTCCTTGGCTTCATTTATCTTACCTCTATTGCCAAGGCCATTGATGAATACATTGTAAGTGACAACATCAAACATGAAGCCCTTTTTAATCATTTCCTCCCCAAGCTTAAATGTTGTGATCGTATTTCCTTGCTTGAAGAGCAAATCAATAAGTGAGGTGTAAATAATAGAATTAGGAAAGAAACCTTTCTCAGGCATATTTTGGAATAGATCTTTTGCTTCCTGCATTTTCCCATTTTTTCTTAATCCATTGATAAGTGCAGAGAAAGTAACAACATTGGGAATTAGTTGTTTCTGTATCATTTCATTGTGCAGTACAAAAGCTTGTTGCAGATTTCCTTGCTTATAGTATGTGTCAATCATAATGCTATAAGTCACAATGCTAGGAATCACACCCATTTTGAGCATTATATTGAAAACTTCCACTACTTCATCAATCTGTCCTTTTTTGCTAATTCCATTTATCAATGCATTGTAGGTGACAACATTAGCTTTCAAACCTCCTTTTTCCATCTCGTCTAATAGTTTCCAAGCCTCCTCTATGTTTCTTGTTTTGAAATAGCCATCAATTAGTATTGTGTAAGTGATATGATTAGGGATCAAATTTAGTCTTGTCATTTTCTCAAACATGTCTCTTGCTTTGTCTAGTTTTCCTCCCTTGCAAATCCCATCTATGAGGACACTAAAAATAATAGTATCAAATGCAAGTCCTCTTCTCACCGTCTCATCATGAAGCTGAAGTGCTTCCTGAACTTGGTCACTTTTAAAGAGGGAATCAATGAGTGTTGTGTAAGTGACATGATTAGGAAAGAATCCCATGTTCTGCATTTCCTTCAGAAGCTCTCTGGCTTCCAACAATTTCCATGCCTTGCATAGCCCATTAATAAGAGAACTGTAGGTAATTTCATTGGGCATGATCCCACTTATCACCATTTATTCAAAGAGCGTAAATTCCTGTTGAAGCTTCCCTACCCTACAATATGCACTTATCAAGGCTGTATGAGTAATATGATTAGGATTCAAGTGCTCACCTTGCAAAATCTCCATCGACAGAAGTTCACCAACTTTAGTTTCAGTCACTAGTGCACTGCTGTCAACAGAAGAAACATGGTTGTCTTGAACCACTTCATCCTTTGGAATCTGCCCACCAGGTGAACAACTATTCAACATTTGGACTAGAAGGTCATGTGCTTCCTATATATCGCCTCTTATGTAAAACCCATTCAAAAGTGTATTGAACGTAACAAGATCAGGTGAAACCCCGAGTCGAGGCATGTCGTCTCGCAGCCTAAAAGCCTCCTGTATATCCCCTTCCTTACAATGCCCATCAATCAATATATTAAAAGAGAAATCATTCTATACTAAACCTCTTTTGACCATATGTTACCACACAGAAATTGCCCCCTCCAGCATTCCTTGTTGGCAACAACCTTTCAGTAAGATATTATATGTGATGACATTAGGATGGAAACCATGATCAGGAAATTGCTCTATAAATTTCATTCGAAATTCTACATGCCCATGTGTAAAAAAGCCCCAAATAAGCGTATTGTAAGACACAACATTAGGCCCATATCCCTTGGCCTCCATCTCAGTGGCCAAGTCTAGTGCTTTCTCTAGCTTTCCTTCTTTGGATAAAGCATGCAGAACAATATTAAATGTGAAACTATTAGAAATGGTCATCTGTGTGAAGAGATTTCATACCAGGGCAGTGCAGTTTAAGCGATCGAGGGCATGTAAAAGGTCATTCCAGGAGCCTAAACTGGTGGGTGCCATCCCATATTTTATCATCAAACCAAATCCATGGCTCTCCTCTCCCTAGATCCTAAAAACTCTCGTTAACGATTCAATCAGCAGGCCAAACAGTGCAAGTTTCGAATCCAAATCCCCACATCCCTGTACAAATGATCTGCAGAGATCGGGAATAGGAGTTGCACTATGGTCATAAGAGAGTGCTTGCACGAGACCGGTTTCCTGTGGGAGCCTATTTGCCTCTGTCAAATTTCAAATGAGGATACAATAGAAATGAGGGGAAATGGGCAAAAAAGCCTTTTTATCTTCCCCTTCTTCCCACTTGAGGAAATCTTCGGCCACTTTCACATCCCATGATGGGCTGCAGCTGCACAGTCTTCTTGATTGGAAATATAAACAAGGAAGCGACCTCATGATACGAGGTGGGATTTATAAGGATTCCTATTTCACTGTCCATTGAATAAAGTTGAAAGGTCTACAATTACCTGCCAATGGACTTTGTCTCGCCAACAAAACTCATTGGAAATCGCCTGCAAGGTCTATAATGATGAACATGGGAAACTTGTAAACGTTCTGTAGTTGTGGTACTCGATTGTCAAATGGATTGGGGACAATTTCTTATGCGTCCCCATAGATCCATTTCCACATGGTAGTAGGAAACATGTTTTTAAATCACGCAACTCAATTCGCCTAGAAACTGTAGTAATTATCTGTAAAATCACCTAGGTGTGAAAAGAAAAAATAATAATGCCTAGTGAAGTGGTAGAAAAAATAACACTATTTGGTTATACATATATTCATGTTGCTTCAAGTGGTATATATAGGAAACATGCTATAGGGGGGCCTACCACATACATGAACATACAAATGCATTTGGTATGGCCCTGAAACACATCTGGTACAAGGTGTAATAAAAGCTGGCAAATCCAAGCTATCAATAAAATCCTAATTGCAATTTATGGAGGAAAGATAAGAGCAACTCTCATGAATTAACTCAAGGTGCATTTCCAAGACTTCGGATGATCAGGAGAAAGTTACTGAGGACAATAACAACCATTGTTGTTCATAATATATACTTATCAGTTTGAACATTCATGCATATAGACCTCATGATTCCTAACACATCATCTACACAACTATTCACTTGCAACAAATCCATTGAACAAAAGATAGAAGACTACATTGTAATGAAATAGATATCATCAACAAATAGCATCATGAGGCCACTACTCCATTCATTCTCATCATCAACAATAACATGTGTACAAGACTTTATATTATTTTAGTGCAAACAAGTTAATACAAGGTTAAAGGCTACAAAATGCAACATAAAGTATCTATTTGGTAATGCCCAAAATATACCACTACATTATTAATCCTTCTTTTCTAGGGAAAACTATCACATTTTATTACTATAGAAAGCACAAAAATGCTTTCTATGGGTGTTGTAGCACAAAATACAAAATATAAATCTTACTTTGCTTTGTAAACCAAATCTTAAACTATCCACTAAACATAATGTCCCTTTTAGGAAAACAAATATAGTCTTCCTTTAGGATCTTTTAAAAAACTAAAACTATAAGATAAAAAAACACAACTGGAAAATTTTGAAATAAAACTACCAAGGTCAGATCTAGAAACCTCCGGCATGCCCTCATTGAAATTTACAACGAGAAGTGCCTCAAAGTGGATAAGTAATACCTCTTTGGATATAGCATCAACTCATTGGTTTAATTATCTGTAATGTGGTAGATTTTGAAAGCATTGAAGGTCTCAACTATCTCCTTAAGACATTATGAAGCCTTTACATTATATACTTGTAATCTCATACATTGGGTTCATGTTAGTTGTTGTCTAGTTGCCAATGTAGTAAAGGCAATATTCTAGTCAAAAAATTGTTTGATACTCAATATTGTGCAGTCTTTTGTCAACCCAAACCTCAAAACTTTGGATTGTTCTAGATTGTCTAGATACTACCTCCTGTGGTCCCTATCTTTCTTTATTTTTCTAATTGCTTACTGTGCACTAACTATACAAGTTTGTGCCTTTTCCTTGTTCAATGTATCTATGTCATAGACTCATACTTGTGTGAACTTGACTATCTGCAAAATCATTTTTCCTTTATAGCTCTTTGCATTTTTCAATGGTGTTTGGCCTAAAAGAGCATAATTATTACTACACCTTACACCCAAGTTGGAAAATGTGATGACCTAAAATAGCATAATTATATAATGATGTATAAATGAAATTGAAAAGTGTTGAAGATGGGTACTAATTGAACACCTTTATGAAGGTGCATAAATGTAGGGGCCAATAGTAAAATAATAATCTCTATTATAATTAGGGCTGTTATCCTTATCTATGTGTCATATATTGCTAGAAGATAGTATACTATCAAAGGAGATGTCATATTTGCAGGTAAATTCTCATTCTTTGGTAGCCTATTTCCTCTCTTTTGTTCTTGTTCATCAGCTTAAATTAACCTCACCGCAAAATTCCAAAGATCCCTAGATGAATATTTAGTTTAACATTGGGTAAGCTAGTTTATTCTTTGATGTTGTGTTGTTCCTTTAAGTTTGATGATATTAAGTAGGTTAAATCTCTTTAGAGGTGGACGAACTAATTATTTCAAATTTCTGAGAAGCCAATGTTGTATTTTAAAATAACAACAGGATTTTAATTCAGCCGCAACGGTTTTCTGAAGAATCTCCATTTTCAAATGTGTAGACTTTATTTTTGTTTTACTGTTAATGCTGTTAAGGACACTTTGATGAAATGACATGTTAAATCCATTGTTTTTTGGTTCTTTTCCTTTTATGTTGGCTAGGAAATAGTGCACCTCATTAACTCTCAGTTATTTATTCTTGTTGTTATGAGCTTCTTAGACTTGCTTACTAATCATGTTTTCAACATGTATAGATGGACATGAGGGCCCCCACACACCCAGGGATACGGTGGCCAGTTCCAGTAGATGTAGAAAGCCTTGCATTGGATCCCCATACCGATCACTCATTTATGGTAAGAAAATGCTATATGTATCTTGATTGTGTTTTTTCTTCAAGGGTTGATTTGATCTTTTGTTGTGGAGAGCCATTGCAGTTCTTGAATAAGTGAATGTGATGCACAATAATTGCTTCATAACTAAATAAATTAGTCATCAATCCAAATCATATTCACTTGAGTAAATATATTTGGCATGTTTTTTTATGTGATTACAAGTTAGTGCTGAAGATGGCACTGTTTGAGGTTTTGATATTCGTTCAGCAGCATCTACTGCAGATTTTGATGGCAAGCCAATGTTCACACTCCATGCACATGACAAGGCCGTCTGCACAATTTTATACAACCCTGTTGCCCCAAATGTATGCTTCCTTTTAGGAGGAATTTTATAAAGGAAAAACATCGTGTGATGGGTAAACATCATTGAGAGTCCTTTTTAAAGGACAACTCATGAAACCTTGCCTTCAATTCGTTATTGTGTTCATTTAGGCGGAATTTTATAAAATCTCTGTTGGAACTCATCAAAATCCTCGTTGGCAGAGAAATCATAATCCAATGATACAAAACTCATTCATAAGAAAATATAACTAAAATACCCCATGTTTTATTCATGTGTTATATGCACAAGAGAGTGTTTTATTCATGTGTTATATGCACAAAAGAGTATCGAACTGTAAATGGTAGTATATTATTAAAGAATCTTCGGAAACTGGAAAATGATACATGTATGAGTGTTTCTGCATATTTCTTAAGGTTGCAATAATAGATTTCCATAAATGCACATATAAATGGAATACCAACAGATTCACTCTGCCAAATATGATTGTTTATAATTATCTGAATTACAAAAATTCAATCACAATGCCAATCATTTTGCATCTCCACTTGTATGCATATAAAATCCTCACAGTTTTACAAACAAAAAGCGCCAACACATAAGACTTTGATGGCCAACAATGAAGCTAAATATATCTCAAAATTTTCATACCTACAAAGCAAAGAATGACAATTTGGCTCCCAAGTGCATAATGCATCAACAACAATGTTACTAAAGCTTTCAAAGACAGTACTATGCTCTCATAGATTTTATGAAAATGTGCATAGAAAATGGTAAACAGGTGCATTTCTTGACATCAAAATAAACATGGCCATAAAAACTATAGTAGTTGCCACACAATCAAGTTTCTTAAAAGAGAAACGTGTTGAGTAAATCCCCTAAGATTCATCCAATTTATCTACAAGAATGTGATCCTCAACATTATCCTCGTCATCTATATCAATTTCTTCATGTTCCTCCTAATCTGCCACTAGTGCACAATGATGCTTGTTATAGAGTTTCCAGTCCATAGCTTGACAAGCACGTGAACAATAGTTGACAGAACCACATGCAGAACACCTTCTATGTAATTTTATAGAGTTTTATAATTAGTATGGTTTCCTATTTAAAAAAAAAACAATTTTACAGACCATTTTTAAAAAATTTAATTTGTCAATGTTATAGATGTCACATATTTACATGAGTTGTAGATGCACTTGGCTACTCTCAGTACAAACCTGTGTTTACTCTATTGCAATCAATCCAAAAGAAAAAAATAGAGAGAGAGCTACAATAGTCATGTTGCCATCCATTAGTTTTTGTCTTTGATGATAAAGGTTGGTTTTCTCTTTAGGTCTCTAAGCCAAGTTTATCAACTTAAGCTAAAATTTTCATTAATTAATACACTATTATATTGGTATTTGGATAGGAGATAGTATGTTGTAGAACATGCTCAAAATGAGCTTTATCAAGGTGAGGCACATTCCATGAGCAATACCATCTTGTATAACTACTCAAAAAGATACATAACATATATATTCTAAGAATATTTTGCAAGCAAATAGGTGATAACTTGCAAAACCCTAAAGGTAAAGTTGTCAAAAGAATATTCATGTAGGCAACAACGGTCTTGTCTATTGATAGTATCTCATATCTTAGAGCCTCTTTACAGTTTTTATATGCCTACCTTTCATGATTAAAAATATCCATCACAATACAATAAGCTTATTTAACTAACCTTAGTGGTCATTTATCTACTAGTGATCACAGTCTAAATTTTGACTATCACTCAAACTGCATTTTGACCATTAGTAGAATGTTGGCAGCATTTGCACACACGTGCACAAAATACCGATATGCAGTCATATCACTCAGATACAACAATATACACTACTCCAACCACCTAAGGAGCTCAAATTATCATGTTCCATCTCAATTCTATCAAATTTTTTTTCTAATTTTTTATTATCCTATCCAAACATGAGCTCATCTTATTCTCATTTTTACTTCTAATGAGAGAAACTTTGATGATACTAGTGAGCATAGCCATTTTGATGTTAGAAATTGATCCAAGGTATGTCATTCAAGTTCTGGCAGGGAAATAATAATCCATAAAAATGGTCTCAACACAATTCAGGGAATAATGTATTTCCCTTCTATCTAAGAATGAAAGTCTTATGTGATGTCAGGTAAGGTCTTGGTGATGTGGTGTATGTTTCACAAGATTTAGAATAAAAATTTCCTACAACAGGGTTTGATGGATTGCATATGGAAAATTAGTGACAGTGTTTCTCTTCCTATTACCTTTCATGTAGTCTTATCGGTGTTATGGTCATGAAACTCTTGCATGGGTCCTGCTTTAAACATGTGAGGCTGAGTTCACTAGTTATCAACCCCTGAATGCTAAACCTTTGGCATGCATGTGTAATGATAAATGTTTGTCTTTTTAGAAATTTTTACCACGCCAAGTAGATGAGATATTTTTCATTGGAGTAAACAAGGTCTGTTCTCATTGGAACTTATCCTAGTGGGTTGGGTTGGTTATGGTTTTGTGCCAGTCATCCCGGGAGCAGATATAAGATGGTGACACCTCCAGAGTCCAGACAGAGGAAAATGTATGGATTGAAGGCTCTATCTTGGTACCTTTGAGTACCTTCCAACTGATGTGAATGAGCTCGGTTGGTCTTATCAACATGAGTAATCTCAATCATAAAAGGGTCATCTAGATTGTTGTCATCTAACATGGAACAAATTGATAGCAGGACCTTGGAAATAGTAAGTGCAAGGCTCCATTGATACTTTAGTATATCTAGGCGGATGCTTCCATTCAGATTAATATTTGGGTGATAAATCTTATCCTGGAAGGTGAGCTTCAAAATATTGAAGGGGCAGTCAATAGGATTGTGATTTTGGGCAAAGAAGACACCTCTTGCAAAAGGAGTGTCAGAAGGAACCATGATGGATGCCTACCAATGGAAGAGATAGTCCCCAACAATATAAATACTGAGTATTTAATAGTTATACCATAGTTAAGGGTTCACTTACTAAATATACGTTAGAGGTTATGGGTTTGGACCCCAAGCATTGATGCAATGCACTCACAAAAAATGGATGGACCTGGGAAAAAGGTAATGATATGTGAAACTAGATTTCAAACATGATCAATATCCCTCACCTAGGGAACACTTTCAAGCAAGAGCATATTTTTATAGGTAGAGAATAGAGATCTCATTCGAGATCTAAGAAGGAATCCTTGGTGTGATCACAAAGCCATCTCACACAGAGAAAATGATCACGTATACCAACTAGGTAATGATGGCAAGGATTGTGAGTTTAGTTCATTTATTACATGTGTAAATTAAGCACATTGTTTAGGTGCATAAGATATATGTGTCTCTTATCTATAGAAGTGTACTCAAGTAAGGGACATTTCCAGACATCCAACATGGATATTAAAAATAAGTATAATTCAATATCAAATTAATATTGATATGGAACAAATAATAAGATGTGTCTAAATAAACCAATAGAAAATATTCTGTCATTAGTGAATCCCCAGTGATATAAAGACCGAGACTTTACCAGTCATACCATAGTTAAGGGTGCACTTACTCAAAATCCATTAGAGGTCATCAGTTTGGAGCCCAAGCATTGATGTAATGCACTCACAAAAAATGGATGGACCTGGAAAAAAGGTAATGCTATGTGAAACTAGATTGCTAGCATGATCACTATTACCTCACCTAGGGAAAACTTTCAAGCGAGAGCATATTTTGATAGGCAAAGGATAGAGATCTCATTAGGGATCTAAGAAGGAATCCTTGGTGTGATCACAAAGGCATCTCACACAGAAAATTATCACATAGACCAACTAGGTAATGATGGAAAGGATTGTGAGTTTAGTGCATTTCTTACATGTGTAAATTAAGCACATTGTTCACTAGTTTTTCATACCCATATATAAAATGAAAATCAAATGAGCTCTTGAACTCATCAAGGAGATTAAGAAGTGGGAAGTCTTAATGAGAAGGAGAGATTTTCTTTTTTATTTTCTATGGAATTTGGAGTGGTTTCTCCCTCACTAGCTGGGACTTCCCTTTGATTTATTCTATATTTGACTTTGATATTCCTGAGATAACATTCCATACTTGTTCTGATCATAGATGTAATTCCAGTCATTGCTTCTAAATTTTATTGTATGTTTCCAATATGGAAAGGCATATACATCCTAGTTAATACTCCTTCTATGACATCTCCAATCATTGTCACGTCTTGAAAACAATTGCTTGTCAAATTTAATGCCTCTTATTAGTTTCCTTTCATATGATCATAGAACCTCCAATCAACTTGAGGCTCCGTAAATAAAAAAATTCCAATTGGAAGAAAAGGAAATTGGAGGAGATCAAGATCGATCATATCATGCACTATCACATGATTCTTGGCAAGGAATGAAGTTTTCATTCTTTGGATTTATTTCCTAAAAATTTAATTGTCTTTTTAAAGAATGCAACTATGAAGGAACCAAAAGTCCAACATTCACAAGGGATTGGAAATGGATAGAAAATTGATAGCAGGTTTTCATATATTGGGTTTCTGTGCTACAGATCATATCTGATACTCTATTTTAAAACTAGAGGTCCTCAATCCATAAACTAGCATGCATTATAATTTGGAAAGACAATCATTCACACAGGTTCAATTAACTCTGGCTCTATCATCCATGGGGTTCTGACATACTTACAAGCTACAGTTAAAACACTATAGGTTCACAATTTAGTCTTCAACGTTGTCATTACTGATCTTTACTCAAGATTGAAAGTGGACTCACTTCATTCTACAGATGAAACTTACAAGCTGGGTTGAAAACCAAGACTTTGACCTTTGAATTCAATTAAAGGAATCTCTAGATTTTTATACATGTGCCTTTCCCCATTGATTGTTAGATTTATAACCCTATGCTTTTTGTCATTGATTGTTAATGTCATTGTGAAGCTACGATATATTGAAAAGAAAAGGGTTTCACAAAAAACCATGGCAGGGAAAGTATCTTGACCAAATTTGGGCGCATATCTACTACCATGATTTCATCTACTCTGGAATCTCTTATCCATATCGGATTCCTTGAAAAATGAATACAGATATACACTCTGTTTTGCACAGAATTACAGAGCCAACTAATTCTAGATCGCAACAATAACCCTAGAGAGATCAACAAAATTAATAGATCTCTTATCCATATCGGATTACTTCAGAAATGAATACATATCTACACTCTGTTTTGCACAGAATTATAGAGCTGACTAATTCTAGATCACAACAATAACCCTAGAGAGATCAACGAAATTAATAGATCATGAGATCAATTTTTATTTAGAAAGAATTTGATGATGTATTTACCTTGGAACTCATGCTCAATGATTTTTATGGATTGATTCTCACAATAAAATGAATAAAATGAATAAAATGAGTGCACAACACAAGATAGAGGCATAGTGTTTTCCAACCATACCTTGAAGAGAGATTGTTCCAACAAATTTGTATATTTAGTGGCATCGACTGTGCCCTGAAACTTCGCCCTCCACCAATGATTCTGTCGACCTGTAGCTACTCTTCTCCTTGTCTGCATTCTCTTTGGACATTGTAACCAAAATACGCCACACCCAGGATCATATCGTTGAATGAGCAAGAGGATAAAGGAAACATGCAATGCAAAAAAAACTCGATCTTGCAGCTGAAAAGCAGCTCGGATCAGTAGTTAACCCATCTATGTGGTAAGTCAAAGGAAGCCCATATATTTTTTAGGGGCAAAATTCGTTGAAAAATATTTCAAAGTGGTCACAACACATAGTGATATCGAAAAATTGAAAAATAGGATTTATACATTTGTTTATTTCAGTGAAAAATATTAACTCATTAAAAATTTGATAGAAAAAAAGGGCTCACAACACATAGTGATATCGAAAAATAGGATGTACACATTTGTTTGGTGTTCAATGTGATAACCATTAGACTATGAAACTCTAGATATCGTAGGTATCCTAGTGAGGGATATTTTTGAGGTTTTATGTATGTGTGTTATATAATATATCTAACATCTTAAGATTTGGTGTAGATCTTATCGACATTCTCATGGTGATATTCAATTATGTGTATCTAATTATTCAAATCTACCTCATGGTGTAGTAGCATTAATTTTGGGACTTGGGTGCAATCATTGTTGCATGGGAATGATCACATAGGGTTGATAGATGATTTAACTACTAATTATAATGTTATTTATTAGATCTTATTTATCACCCAATAGGCCTAGAACATTACCCTCTCTTTCTCTATGGAACTCTTAAAGGTTTCCCTTCATTTAGTTGTGAGTTAAACCTAAATGCTCAATGATTTGAGGACCTTTCCCCTCGAGTTGGTATGATTGGTACATGTATGGATCTCACTTTGTTATGTGGTTGTCTTCCATCCAAGATGACTCTATCTAATCCCATGGAATTTGGGACGTCCCCTCCTCTATTATATAGATGTAAGTTGACTAAAAACACAAAAGAATCATAAGTTGGTGAAAACAAATCTAGAATATTTGAGTGTAGTTCTAGGTGAAGGTATGCGTTTGAATGAAACAATGGATATGGGAAAAAAATGGTTAGAATAATTAATGATAAAATAATTTGAATCAAATCCTAAAATCATCGATGTAAAAGGAACTCCAACTAAGTCTGGGTTATGTGTTGTGAGCTTTAGCACTACTTGGGGATGGATTGCACTCATTCTCCAATAGGAAAAGGTCTCCACATCCATCACTATAAGTTGTTTGAAGATTATCCATATACCTATTCTCCTTAGGAACTCAAACCTATCCTCCAATGCTAAGCCTGAAGGGGTGAGCTCCACTATAATTTGGGTAAGACATCCTGGTTTTCCACTCATTTTTTAGTCAGAGGTGTTGTTATCACTTATCGATAACTTATTGGGTTCATGATATGAGTCTAACCCATATTATAAGTTGATAGGTATTTCATAGTGTCCAATAGCTTGGTGAGAATAGATTAAAAGAAAGGTTTAGAAGAATATATTATAATAGATGGTGAAGAAAACGACAATCTGAAAGTCCCTTTCCAATATACTAGGTGTGGCCTCTATGATCACTTGGATGCTAACTGTGCACTCTCGCATCGATGTTAGTATAGAGTCAGAAATTATTTTGTAATTGAGTCTTCTAAGTCAATGACTATATCTCCCCTTTATGGGAACTTGGTTGGTGGGGTGTTTGAATAAAAATTGGTGCCTAATCCTACATTGAAAAAAATTGCATGAGGGTGATAAGGACCCTTTCCCTATCCTATGGAGTAACTCAATGCACTCACCTTTTAAGGA
The DNA here is from genome assembly GCA_001517045.1 of Pseudotsuga menziesii. Classification (NCBI taxonomy): domain Eukaryota; kingdom Viridiplantae; phylum Streptophyta; class Pinopsida; order Pinales; family Pinaceae; genus Pseudotsuga; species Pseudotsuga menziesii. The sequence goes on from LPNX010246312.1 coordinate 62,135, forward strand.
GGTCCAAAACAATAATATTCTTTCCCTCATCCATGCTAACTTTTCAGGAGTAGATATGTTGGTCTGTGTCAGATTTCCCTCTCCTATTCTTCACTCATAAAATATTTTAAAATTTAGGACCTTGAATACTACTAGAATGGGAATCTCCCTACAAAACATATTTTAGAGGGATTGTAGACTTATTATATAGTCTCTAGGGTATAAATTCCCATCATCCCTCAGCTACCCTTTCCCTCCCCCTTGTAAGAAATCCCCTTCTTATTTTCCAATATTTTTTTACGGAACATATAATATATGTGGTGACCTTGTAAAACAACATTTGCATGATGAGGAGGATCCATCAAGGAGACCAAAGTACAAGTTGAGGTATTGAGCAAAAAACACTTTTGATACTTTTAAGGGTTTGGTTTGGGTCCTTGGAGCACTTGAGGAGTTCTCTCTAAAGTATTTTCTCCAAGGGTGGAAATTCTTCTTGTCCAAGGCTCAACATCTATCTAGCAAGGAAATAATTTCATGTTAGTAATTATCTTTTGAAAATTGCTTAGAGGCCAAAATACAGAATTATTCTCTCCCTAAACTAGTGAGGGTTAACCAATCCCTCCAAAATGTTTGCTCTAAAGTGTCTAATCACACCACAAAACCTTGACATTATTTTTCTCCAATAAACAATGATTAATGGTGGTAAGTTAAATGGAGGTCCCAAAAAAATTCTCTACGGTCGGGACTTTGCCACTCTTGTCCTAAATGGTAGATTGGGAGATTCATTGATATGATGGAAGTCTAGAAGTTTACATCTAATTAATCAATGGGAAATTCCCTCTATCCTAGGTATGTCTCTCTACAGGTGGAATTAGGAAAATAAATCATTTTTCTTAATGCATATGGTCCCTATCCAGATATGAGAGATTTCTAGGACCACCTTTTCAAGTTTTACTATTTTTGGGTGGAAAATAAACCTCTTTATAGGTGCTTCAAATCTAGGTGGAAAATAAGCCTCTTTGGAAGTTCTAGTCAAAGAAATGCATCAAATCTAGGTGTCCATAGGCAAGGAGCCTTGGTCCAAAGATCGAGTAGAAGTCGGCTGACTCATGTAGATAGTTTACAGTGCTAGATTGACTATATAAACTTATTGTTGTCAAGCAAACAAAATCATCTATATCAACAAACACTTGCATAGGATTTACCAAAAATGTTCCTTTGCTAATATTAATATATGATCAAATTTGAAGGGTGGGTATTAATTTCACTTGGAGGGGCATTTATTCTCCCAGCCCTTCATCTAAAGGGTAATATAAATAATTATATTTTAATTGACAAGTATAAATTAACCAAAAAATTTCACACAAAAAAAATGCAAAAAATAAATATTGTTTTTCAGTGCTTGTTGTGAAAGCATGGATTTATGTGATGGAGGGGCCTAAGTCAATTGAATCCTTGCAACTCATTGCATGTTTGAGTCTAATACCAATCTGGCTTTTAAATTGAATGAGAATACCAAAAGAAGTTTATTAATGGCTAGATTTCAGAAAGTTATAGGTGTGAGTAGTTAAGTGCTTAAGTGAGAAAGTTATAGGTGTGAGCAGTTAAGTGGGAAAGTTATAGGTGTCAGTAGTAGTTAATTTATATTTTATTGAAAATATATAAATATTTTTTGTAAATAGTAAGAGGTGCTCCATTGTTAAAATTATAAAAAATTTGAAAGAACAATTTTATCTTTTACATTGTTTTTGGTGAAAGGGTTTAGTTAATTTAAACTTGTCAATTGAAATACAATTATTTATACTACCCTTCATCTTTGAAGGGCTCCAAGAATAAATTCCCTTCCAATTGAAATCAAGACCGACCCTTCAAATTTGATCACTACTACCAATTCCGAAAGAGGAGAAGATTAGGTCCATCAAATTGGAAATTAAGAACTCGAGCCAAAACCTTAACAATGGAAAATGGATGGAGGGGTTATCCATACTCTTTTTTACAACTGTTTGTTCACGAGACTACTTGGATAATAATTTTTCCAAGTTAGCATCACATCTTTAGCTTGTATTTGAGCAATTTTTAAAGCAGTTTCATAGTTCTCGAGTTATGCACAAATTTTAATTAAAAAGGTGATCAAATTCAACGAAAAAATCCCATTTCTGAAGCAATTTCAGAGTTCTTGGGCTAAATTTTTATCATTTGAATATCAATTAAATGCAGAAACAATAAATTGAAAAAAATTGGGATGGCCATAGATTGTAACATACCTTGTGCCATTGAAGCTTTAAACACGGTGCGCTTGAGTGAAATGTAATCTTAGAAGGGCGTCTATCATATGGTAATGAAAGGGGAAGATTGTTCTACATTAGCACTCGCTAGCGTTCAAATTAGAATCATACTAGATCAAAGGAAAGAATGATAGATCAAAGGAAAGAATGATCAGATCCAGAAAACAAAACATCATAGATTAGATGGATCTTCAACATGTCAAAGGAATACACATGGATTCACAAAATGGACTGCCACATTGGTGCATTTGTAGTGTTAACCAAGCAAGAGTTGGCTCATGATGTTTATTTCAAGGAGACATATTTTACGCCATCAAAACATTACAAATGAAACATTCAAAAGAATACCAATGAGTCATTAGAGACCGCTACATTGAAGGAATTGAGATCATTATTCTTTATTGATTAAATTTCCTAGAATATCATTGCCTAACTTGCAAGAAGATTTTATTAGTTTATTTTTTCTTTTCTCTTTTTATATTGTAATTTGATTTTAATTTTAATTTAGTTTGATTATAGTTTAATTTTATTCTTTCAGTTTTGTTAAATTGATTTTGTTTTAGATTTAGTTTATTTATAGTTTGTTTGTTATTATTGCATATTTCCAAGGAGTGAGATTGAGCATATTTCTCTAATCATTTGGTAGATGTGGATACGATGCCCTCATAGAAATCAACTTATTCAAGTGCCGAAGAAGATGGAGAGATACCGATAGTTTTCAAGTAGAGATCGATCGACCTGTTCAATTTTGGAAAAGGGAAGCACTTTGTCATTGGAAGGAGTTACCTCTTCATTTACATATAAAAACCTATGCTGATTATGTTTGGGGAATTGGTTGGTTGGAATTATTTTCGATGTACTCAAGAACTCATTGAGAGGAAGAGACACTGATACACATAAATATTTATCTCTTGCAAAGTTGTTGATTTCGTGTGTTTATGAATGAGATCGACTCTCTCTGTCTGCCTTTCTTCAATTATGTTTCAGAACTCTATAATTTTTTTGTAAATGCTTTCATATCCAGTGGATGGACTTTCACAGATTGTTATGAGCATTGATTTTGTTAAGTAAAATGTTTTCATTTTGTGCAATTCAATGTTAGTTAAATGGGAATATTTTTCATTCATTTATGTTTGTTATGAAGTGTGACAAAGCCCAAGTTTAGCAAGCTATGGTAAGAATTCTAAACTCTAATCCGATTGAAGAACAGTTGGAGTTTGTCGAGGAGTCTGAGTGAAAGGTTGGGGATTATTCGACTGTCCCAAGTGTCAACCTATAATTTGATGCAAATCCGCTATATGTGAAGCATTTTTGTTGGGTTCCTGGATGAAATCGATTACCTATTGAAACGTTAGAGGTCAAAGACACAAAATATATCCAAACAAACTGTAGTTCCAATCGGGAGGATTTGGGCATGATATGAAGTAGAAATTGAACTGAGTCCAAAGCACAGAGGAAATCCCCTTCATCCATGATCGTGACTTAGAGGCATGGTGAATAAATTTATGAGTGAGGATTCGAGCCTAGAGGATGTTTAGTGGGAGTCTAGTAAAGAAACCCAAAATTCATGAGTTGAAGAACTAGCGTTATTCCTCTTCACAAATGAACTGAGGAGCATTTTAGGCAAAGAGAAAAGAACTCTTACTGTTCATTGTGATGTTGAGTGGAACACAGAATCTATAATATGAGTTGATGGGATACCAACCCTAAACGTCGTTGGGTTGTAGTATTATTGCAGAGAGAACATCCAAGTGCATATTGATGGATTGAAACCTTAACTTATAGCTTGATGATGAGAATAAGCCACAGTCAGCTAGTGATATGTGCCAAAAAATTTGAGTTGGCAGAGGTTAAGAGAAGGGCAGACTAAATCAAGCTCAAGAGATGGTTTATAAACCCATATAAAGCCTCCTTTCTCACTAACCTCATCCCTCAAGCCACCTCTCTCAAGTCACAACCATGGAGTCAAGATTAAAACTTAGGATACATGTCCTACCTCTGTCACAGGTAGTGTTGTTCACTCAAGCAAACCAAAGAAGGAAAGAAGGATTATTTTAGGATTTCGATCCTATAATCTATTGGAATTTAACGTTTTAGTGGGGGATTTTGGCACAATAAATCATTAGATAACCCACCAAATTTTGGGTTGAAGCGTTCTCAGCTTAGTACGAAGCTTGTACAAACTCCCAATGAGGAAACTCCGATAACTGCATTCCCATGCCCCTGGAAATTTGTATTAATGTTCCCAAACTCCTGGTACCATTATGATAATTTCCAAGAGGCACATCTTAGACAAGAAATCCTAGAAGTGTAGAAAGAAGTGGCGTCTTTCAAGTTGAGCAAGGTAAATGTGTCCCTTGTTAGGTTGGCACTAGAAAGCATGTCTCAAATTGAACCAAAGCCTTGAGAAGGGAAACCTCAAGTACATGTAAGCCATGGTAATCTCAATATCCTCCGTTTGTAAGTGGAAAGTGGTAGCCATGCTATAAAAGGATAACCTAAAATAGCATTCCTTGTTGGGATCCAAAGAAAGGCCAATGCAAAAATTGTAGCTTTGTGTAATATTCTGAAAAATAGCAAGAAAATAGATACAAGCCTTACAGAAGGAAAACATTAAAGACATATAAATTTTTAATGGGCACATAAAGGAAGCATCATGTATAAAGAGTCCTAAAGAGTTTCAAGAAAGAAGTGTACCTCCAATTTAATGAAAAAGATCCTATATTGAAATATGCAAAGGATATTGAAATTCCAAACATAACCTGGGCATTCTTTGAACTGATGATGAGGTAATTCTTATGGTTTCTTCTATGTTTTTCTTATGGAAATAACAAAGGATTCATTCTTGTTATAAAGAGTTCAAGCTGAATATGAAAGAAATTATGACATGTTAGAACTCAAATATGTTTTATCCAAGAATCTTTGATGATTTTGATGGGGTACTGGTTTCAGATTTATATACACTAGTATAGTAGAGATGACAACAGATATTGCACAAGACCTTATGAGAGATGCGGATCAGTATATTTTAGAAGGCCTCAAACATTTGTGTGAATATTCTATTGCACAGGTATTCTTTTATTTCATTGCGGTTTTTCCGTTTTGTTATGATATTGTCCAGCCTCAACATTGGGATCTTTGTTTTCTATTTAGGACCTTGATTTAGAGAATTTTGCAAGTATATATGATCTTACTGAGTCATATCATGCAACTTATTTTGTTGGGAGAAAGAAAATTGGAACAATTTCAATATTATGTTTCCCTTGTGGTTTGAATTTTGTACTTTGGTGGGGTGTTTTAGAATAATCCCACTTGTTATGCATGCTTTAAATGGTCCACATATCCCATATGCTTTAAATGATGACGATGATGAACTAGATGACAATGAAAATGATGATGCTTTTTATGATGACGATGATGGAAATGATGATGATTATGATGATCATCATCATCTTTGTCATTGTCATCATGATTATCATAATAGTCATCATCATCGGCATAATCATCATCCATGTCATCATCATCACCATTGTCCTTGACATCATCATCATCATGATTATTGACATTTTTATCAGTTATTCATCATTACCTTTGGCATATGAAATAACATCTACCCAAAATATGTGATTAGTGGAAAAAGGTCATGGAGGACACACACAATTTATGCATGACAAATAACAACTTATTTTTTAAGATGATCAACATCATCATTCTCATTCTATTCATCATCATTATCATTGTCATCATCACCATCATCATCATTCATTTCATTTCCATCATAATCATCGGCAATGTCGTCATTTCCATTATCCTCATCATCATCATCATCATCATTGTCATCGTTCTCCTCATTATCAACGACATTATCATCATCATCATAACTATCCTCAATATCATAATCATTATCCTCATTTTCATCTTCAACATCTGGGTGTAAAAATGGATGCAAAAGTGGATAAAAACATGGATGCAAAAAATGATGCAAACATGGATGCAACAAAAGTAGGCACAAAAGTGGGTGCACCAAAAATGGATGCAAAAGTTGATGCAAAAGTGGATGCAAAAAATGATGCAATCATGGAAGAAAAACATGATGAAAAAATTGGCGCAAAGGTGGATACAACCATGGATGTAAAATTGGATACAAAATTGGATGCGAAAGTGGATGCAACAAAAGTAGATGCAAAAGTAGTCATAACACCCAATGCAAAACCTGATGCAAAAGTGGATGCGAAAATGGATGCATAAAGGGATGCAATAACTGATGTAAAATTGGACGCAAAAAAATATGCAAACGTGGATGCACAAGTTGAAGCAAAAGTGGGTGTAAAAGTAAGTGCAAAAATGGGTGTGAATTGGGATGCGACAAAATTGGATGCAAAAGCGGATGCAATAGTATATGTAAAAAAAGACGTAAACATGGATGCAAAATGGGATGCAAAAAGGGATGAAAACGTGGGTGCAAAAGTGGACAAAAAAATGGATGCAAAAGTGGATGCAAAAATGGCTGAAACAAAACGAGATGAAAAACTAGACTCAAAATAGGACGTAAAATTTGATGCAAAACTTGGCACATGAAGGGATGCAAAAAAAAGTAACAGAAGTGGATGCAAAACTGGATGTAAAAAAGGATGCAAAAGTGGATGAAAACAAGGACGTAAAAGTTGAGGAAAACATGGACGTAAAAGGGGGCGCAACAAGAGTAGATGTACAAACTAGGCACAAAATTAGGTGCAAAACTGGGCTCAAAACCTGTCGCAAAACCTGATGCAAAACCTGACGCATAACCAGGTGCAAAACCCAATTCAAATTACGCCGCAATTGTGCAAGATTTAGAAAAAGGACGCAAAAAACACCTAAAATAGCACCAAACTGTGAAATTGCACCATTTTGTCCAAAAAATGAAGAAAAATACACTGAAAGATGGTGTAGACGCAAGAAAGGATGCAAAAAGAGACGCTAAATCCAGTTTTTGTTGTAGTGCAGAATTGAAACAATGTAATGACATAGCAAGTCAAACATTGGGTACAGTTCCTTTATATACGTGGGCTTACCCGAATGGTTGCGCAATCAACCCAAGCTCTCCCCTTTAAAGAAGAGTACCCATGCTACCTAAACCCGCAATCAACAAAACCAATGAAATTTAGAAGTATGCAGTAAACTGTAAATCCAAACAAAGGATAAAAAGTGAAACCATACTGAGCATTGGCATACCTGTCAAACATTTCCATGGATATCATTGTAAGCTCTGCATGGTATGTGCAACTCTCATATAGAGTATGAAACCCCCCTCTTAAACAAAACAAGGAACTGAACGAATGACCAACGAAACCCTAGCACAATGCATCACACATGAATCCTGCACAGCACATGGATCGTTCAATGTGCCAACGTAGCCGCCACCTTCATCCAATTAAAAAACCACAAGCGTGTAGTTTGGCTTCAAACTATTTCCATCCAATTTGTTAAACCCTCCCATAAGCTACAGATATTATATGATACAGTTTCGATTTCATATGTATGCAATAGCATAAACCCTCCACAATAGTATAAGGATAAAATATTTACAACCAAATTTTTAAAGCTTCTTTACCAGAGTTCAAATATGCATATAGTATAAACCCCCTTCACCATGGATTATAAATCTTTTGTTGTGACATTTAGGCATATGACCCTTGTCTCATTAAGTTGAGCATAGGAATAACATTGTTTAGGTTTACATAGTTGCAGATGTTAGGACTCGATTTTGTCGTGTTTGCAAACCTAGGTTCATAGGAAAAATTACTTGCAGAAGAATAGGTACATATGCATTAGTTCACAATGAACTAAGCAAACCTCGTAGCATAGGAACCTTACCCTTTTTAGTGAGCCAATAGGAACAGAAACCCTACCACTCCACCCCTTGACATATAGAGGTAAGTCAACCTCTTTGTTATAACAAATAATTAAAATAAATAAACGTAATATGAAAGCAAGACACGAAGAGCATAAAGATCAACAACATCAGTAAACTAGAAAAGTAAGAACATAAACTACAAGTGCATCAAGAATTAGAATAGTGACATGTAAACATCATTATCATACATAAAAGACACATGAGGTAAAACAACAGTAAAACTTAGGATTAGTTCTTTATTCAAGTTTTGTATTTTGCCGTAAAATAAAGATTTCCTTAAGATCTAGCAGTTTTATTAGCCTACGATTTATTTATTTATGGATTTTAGGGACATTACAGTGAGCCTTTATGTACCAACAGAACCATTGAAGGGATTCATGTTTCAAATGAAAGGATGCAAGTGGGACTTTATTGACATCAAAAGTGTTATGCAGATTGAAATATTGTTGTGACTTGTAAATCCATGCATTCTAATCATCATCATTGAAGCGAGGAAAATCAAGCTTCAAACCACGAAAGTTGCTAGAAGAAGACAACCTAGTGTCTGTAGAAGACTCAGGTTGTCGTTAGTTGCTCATAGTTGAATGCTGAAGATGGATACTAAGAAAATTTTTATCCAGATCTTTGAATTTGGTCTTGAGGGAGGCAAGTTCTTCTTCCACTTGTCAATTTTCTCTTGTGCGGGTGACAACCATAAGTAGGGTTTTTTTTTTGTGAAAATGGGTAGAAAAGTAGAGAGAGTTTTAGAAAAGGAAATTTTTGACTTGGGAAAAACCCAGATGGGTAATTGGAGTTTGACTAGGTTTTGGACAGTTTGTAAGGGACAAGGAAACAAAAAATGCGAATTTTAGAAGCGGGGTGAAAGAATGGGAAAATTTGTCAAAGAGGGACAATGACGAAAAATTCGTAAATGAGCACTATGGAAAAATTTGAAGTGGAATGTGGGATAGGGTCCTGAAGGAATGAAATATGCAAAATGGAATTACGGGGGTTACATTGAATTTTCAAGGGAAATGGAGCTAGAACAAAGAAGAAATGACAAAAAATCATATTTTTATTTATATTTATTTTTTTCTCGTTGGTGGAGATGATCTGTGGCAGCTGTTCAAAAATGTGCTTAATCAATTGGAAATAGATATGGACCCCATGTATGCTTAGCTTCCTAAAGGTTCACGTGACTCACTCAACCATCAATGCTATCTAATAGGTTGTGTATTCTAGCAGTACCCTTCACTCCATAGCTCAGGTAAAACTAATAACCACTTTTCCACAAACGAAAGCTCTTGGTTTACCTCACACATGGAAACTAGTCAATCAAGTAGAGGTTATTACATTTTTCGCTTGGAAGGTCCTCTCAATGGCGAGCTAATTTAGGGTTCATGTGGTACTCCTCACAATGAGTTTGAGGTCTATGCCCAGTTACTTCCCATAGTTAAGCGAATAGGGTTTAGTCTGTGATATCAATGAATAATACCAATGCAAAGAAGAAGCACTGTTGCAATAATCACAGCTCCAGGATTTCTATCAAGTGCTAATTTGGAAAAGGAATTCTAACCACCTTATTGTACTTGTCAAAGTATCATACACCACTTCTATAATCAACGTATATGATGTGGAATGTCCTTTCCAATAAAATTAAAAAATACTATCACGAGTTTAGCACAATATAATGTAAGTGGTGCTAATATCTCCGTATTAACACCATATAATATAAGTGGGGCTACAAATTTACTAAGCTGAACATAAAAAGTTTCAATTGAATAATCAAATTTCAATTTAAATAATTTTTTATTGCTACTAATAGTTATTTTTATTGTTTGTCAATATTAAGAGTTGTGAGTATTTATTTTTAAAATAGTTTTAAAAATCAATAATTGAATTGAATTGAATCATGTGAATTTTATTTGTTTAAATACTGTAAAACTAAGAAATTGCATTTGTTGGTACTGTGGCACAAAAAATCAAAATATAGTCTTGATCATAAAACTATAAATAATTAAATTAAATTATTTACTATATAATTACATGGATAGGCATATATATCTTAGATTTTTGGGGTGGACTACCATCTATGCTTTTTTATCTACGGACGAGAATAAGACAATTGTAATGTCCACATTGATTCTATGGGTGTCATCCAAGATTAAACGAGAATGAGACAAGTGTACTATCTAGATTGATTGTAGGGGTTTAGTAAAAAAGTAATAATTAATAATTTCAAAAAAATTAAAAATAACATAATTAACATGTGATAAATACAGTTACTGATAATTGTAAAATTTAAAATTAATCTTCAACTAATCAATTATTAGATGCAACTATGAGCTTAACTCCATCGATTATTAGATACAACTATTAGCTTAACTCCAATGATTCTAGAACTATTAGCTTAACTTCAACTCTAATCACATTTATATTGGATAACATTTAACTTAACTTTTAGCTTAACTCTAATGATTCTACAACTATTATATTAACGCCAACTCTAATCACTTAAGTCTTAGTCCAAGTGCATTTGGCATCTAGGAGTCTAGATAATGTGTAGCCATGTAAGAGTCGAACTCCAAATAAAATCATTCGAACTCCTAATAAACTCCTCCAAACTCCTAATAAACTCCTGCATCTCGTAGGTTGGGTATCTAGCTAATTACGTCAATAGTTACGTCGATAGGCATATGTATCTTAGAATTTTAGGGTGGAATACCATCTATGATTTTTCATCTAAGGATGAGAATGATACAACTCTACTGTCCACATTGATTCTATGGACATCATCCAAAATTCATAATTAACAATTAAAAAAATAAAAAATAGCTCATGTGATAACTACACTTTGTGGTAGTTGGAAAAAAATAAATAAAACATAAAAATATGTCATGTGATAACTGAACTTAATGGCATGGTAATGTGTAGTTGGTGTGACATTCTAACTCCATCTATCTATTGGTAGTCAAGCTAATCTGCACAAGGTTTAGTCCAATTCCATTTTGTAACTAGGATTTGAGCTAATGTGCAGTTCATGTAACAATCGAACTCCTAATAAACTCGTCTCAAGTCCTAATAAATTCCTCTAAACTCTTGTGATAAGTGCACTTAGTGACATGGTAATGTGCAACCCATGTGACAGTAACACTCCATCTGAGAGTTGGGAGTCGAGCAAATGTGCATCAGTGTTAGTTGAACTCCATTTGGTAGCTCAAAGTCGATCTAATGTGTAGTTCTTGTAAACATCAAATCCTAATAAAATCCTTAGAAGTGCTAATAAAATCTAAATTGATTAAATGTGCATTGTTCAAAATTCATAATTAACAACTATAAAAAAATGATAAAATAACCTATGTGATAATTGCACTTTGCTTTAGTTGGAAATAAAAAATAAAAAATAAAAAATAGTTCATGTGATAACTAAACTTAAAGGCATGGTAATGTGTAGTCCATGTGATAGTGGAACTCCATCTAGGAGTTAGAAGTTGAGCTAATGAGCACAAGGTTTAGTCAAACTACATTTTATATCTTGCAGTTGAAGTAATGTGTTGTTCATGTGACAATCAAACTCATAATAAACTCCTCTAAAATCCTAATAAGTTCCTTTGATCTCATGTGATAATTTCACTTAGTGGCATCGTAATGTGGAGCTCATGTGATAGTCTAATTCCATCTAACAGTTAGGAGTGTAGTTAATGTCTTAGTTGACCTCCATTTGAAAGCTATGAGTCACTGCAATAGCTTTATGTTAACTTTTAAATCAACTATTAGCTCGAACTCCATTTGGAACCTAGGAGTCATGATAACTAGAAGTTGTTATATTAAGTGCAATAACTTTATGTTAACTTTTAAAGCAAATATTAGATGCAACTATTACCTTAGATCCAATGATGATACAACTATAAGCTTAACTTAAGGAATGAGCTTAACAATCACAAATTAAGTGGTTGTTATAATGAAATAACTATTTGATACAAGTAATTGACACATTCTTTAGGAAAAAACATTATCAATGTGTCAAACATATTCCTCTTAGCTTACTGCAAACACATTAATCTTATTAATATGGTTTTTGCTAGTTATTTGTGAAATGGTTGTGTTTATGGTGAAAATCCTCATAAATAAATCATATATTTTAGTGTGACAAATAATTATTAGCACCACTTTATGGTATTGTTGTTCAGTAGTCCTATATAAGAAAGGCAATCAATACACCCATTATGTGTTTCACCATTTTTGTTTCATCTCAATTTCTTAATCTTTAACATTCTGGACTTTTTTTATCATCTTTACTTCACTACAATCCTGCTTATTTTTCTTTTAATACATCATTAAACATACTTTTACATCTGAATCATAACAATCTAGCTCTCTATTCATATACTTTTAATATAGTATAGCTTATATATATGTATGATGACATGCTAGATTCATATATATCCGAATCTAGCATGCCATCATCTTTTATATATATAATAATGAATCTAGCATGCCATCAATGTCTAATTTCTTTCTCAAATGCCTTGAGGATGATGATATATCATATGTTCGAGAAATAAAATACTTTCTTAAAAAAAAATTACGTTTTCCACATTGGTAAACCTAATTGTGAGTAAAACATGACAGGCTTGAAAGCCCTTCCCAAACATTATCAGATGCGGCCAGATCCTGGACTCGATGTGTAAATCGCTTATTCTCAAATATAAAAGCTATCACAGGAAATCGTCTGAAATCAAAGGCACACGGTTTCATTTTTGGATTACAGTTCTTTGGTCATCATGTCTTTAACGAAAGTATTTAAGTTCACAAAAGAAGATCCTCCAGGGAGGACTGCCTTCGCTGCCGACTCCTTGAGTCTAAGAACGTTGTTTCTCATCTTCTTCGCTTCCGGTGTTTTCATCATTCTCATCACAACATCTTCAACATCTTCTTTCATGACAACCTTGTGGTCACCCAGATCTACATCTTCAAAATCCAAGCCGATCTTCCAAAACTCCTTGGCGAATCTGCAATTGAGAAACTGATCGGCAAAATATGGGAATCCCAATACGGGAACTCCCATGCTCATGGTCTCCAAGGTAGAGTTCCATCCGCTGTGTGTGAGGAACAATCCCACTGACGCATGGGCAAGCACTTTCGACTGTGGCGCCCACTTCACAAACAGTGCCCGATTCTTTGTTCGTTCTTCAAAGCCATCAGGTAAAACCGCAGCCTGGCCTTCTGCAGTATCCACACGAAGAACCCACAAAAAGGGTTGCCCGCTGCCCTCTAGCCCTAGCGCCAGCTGCTCCAACTGTTCCTCAGATTTGACAGCGATGCTCCCAAATGAAACATATATAACTGATGCCGCCTGTTGCATATCCAGCCATGTCAGGCAGCTCTTCTCCTCCTCCCATAGATTGCAGCAGGACGCCCTTCCTTCTAAAAAATTGGGAAGAAAAAGCGGTCCTACGGCTAGAGCAGGACAACCGTTCAAAGACAGTGCTGTTACTGCGTCCCTCCCTTCGAGCTCCTCGAACGTATTGACTAGTACGTAGTCCCCTTTGCTTTGCTTCTGTGATTCATAGAGAAGGGCTTTCAAACGAGCATTGGATGGATCCTGAGCGCGATACGCGGTTAGCAGGTCCGTTGGCTTTAATGGTGGGATGTTGCCCGGAAGACAAGTAATCAGTGTAGCTGGATTTTTTGCTTCTTTTAGTGAAGAGGATACAAACAAAATTAATTAGTCGATGATTTAGTCAATAACGGACACACAATATAAACTATCCCGTCATGAACTTTATAAAAGTAAAATTCAAGAAGTTCTCAATAAATTAAAATTCGGATAAATCAAATTAAACTCCTCAATGAATTAAAACAATTAGATTAGGTGCATAAAATATACTTACACTTATCTAGGTTGTAAATGAATCTATAGAAATGGAGACACATACCAATACCAGTAACATGTCACTGGCACAAAAACAATTTCGTGTAACATTGAATAAACCCGTGTTTGATATAGATAGGAATTGGAGAGACATACCATTGACTGGAATATGTCCCTGAGCAAGAAGGAAGTTGGCGTAGCATTGAGAAATGGAAGCAGCAGCACATAGAGGCCAGAAGATAACCCTCGGCACTTTCATATTTCTTGCAACTTGCTCCGTGCAAGACATGAAGGCGTCTGTGACGATAAACGTGATGGGTGGAAATGATGGTGATTTCTCATCAACGGTTCTAAGCAGATTCTCCAAAGCGGGGCCTAACTTTTGCCGGGCAATGATTAACTCGCCCATGTTGGAAGTGCGGCCATGGTCTGGCGGTAAACCATCCGGAATAGACACAAATCGAATTCTCCGGCCTGGCTGCTCCAACTGGGTATCGTCTGGGGAAATACGGGATTTAGAGTCTTTTGAAGCTTTCACCATGCGTTTATGTATCCAGTCAGTATTGACGAAAGTAACAAAAACATCCCTTATAGCCAGCAGCTGAGCCAAATTCATGAGAGCATTAACATGACCCTGTGCGGGAGCTGGTACAATCACTGCATGCAAAGCATGTTTCCCCTTTTGATTGAAGATATCCATATTAATTAATTAATATTGCTGGACTTTATCCGTTTTCTCTTTTCTCAATCTACTACAAGAGTTTACTATACTGCTATGGATCTGAGCTGCGAATCCTGCACCTTTTACAACGGATTGAGGCGAAACGCCAACTAAGCATGAGCCGCGCAGTGTAAAACGATGAGCACGGGTACAAAACCTCATCATAACAACAATGTGTGGTTCATTTCTTGAATCGATATAAGCATATACGACAACCTCTTCTGTGAATCGCATTCTCCTCCCCCTTGTGTACTCGTGTCAAACTGTCAGTTTGAGATAATTATGGAAAATTGCTTGAAATTCTGATCATTAATTTGTGGCAAAGCAATGATTTCAGTAACAGGGAGGGTCACTGGATTTCAAGTTGCTCCGATCAGGGTTGGAATTTCAGATGACGGACACCCGTCAAAATTGCCCGTAAGTACCAAAATTTAAAAGGTTTTTTATATTCTAAATCAGATTTTGATGATGATTTGTCTAAAATCTTAACGGTATTTGACGGGTAAGCATTTGCCCGTCAAATTCTATCCCTGGCTGCGATTCAACAACCAGCTATGAGCATGCCAAAGTCATCATTGCTCTGTCAAGATTAATAGGTTATTGTCATAGACTTCAATGTATAGTTTGCTCATCTATGAGCATGCCACAGCCATCATTGCTATGTCAAGCTAATTAATTTTTAGGATTTAGATTTGGACTATGTCAAGATTAATAGGTTATTGTCATAGACTTCAATGTATAGTTTGTCATTAAACCATTGCGTATAAATGGTACCATATGTAATAGGAGTAAACTTTTTCCCTGACCATTTGCACCAATGGACGACCAGCAATGCGTGATGTGAAAGCTCATGCAAGCGAGGTCGTCCGATCGTAAATGGTCGAGTAAACCATTGCTTTTCACCTGATCATTAAACCATTGCTTATAAATGGTACCATATGTAATGGGAGTAAACTTTTTACCCGACCATTTGCAGCGATAGGAGGACCAGCAATGCGTGATGTGAAAGCTCATGCTAGCCAAGTCGTCCAATGGGTATAAATGGTCGGGTAAAAAGTTTACTCCTATGTAATACATCTCCACGTCAAGAGTCAATGTCAATATCAAAATAATGCACCTAAGGCCCACCACTTTCACATTTGAAAAAAACAATCTATGAAATTGCCATCTAAAATTTCATTTCTAGCGGAGGTTTCTGTTTCTCCACCTTGTCCAAACGGTATCTTCCAAATTCCAATGGAACGCTTTTGGCGTTCTTCAATCTCAAACAATTTGAATGCAGTAGCATCTGTGGACTAAGCGTACTCATTTTGTCACCTTTGTGTCAGCGTACTCATTTCGTCATGGCATGGAAATAGCATTAATATGTCTTATGCCTTGTCTATTTCTTCGATGGGAACGAATATACGAAGAATACCAAGAATATTCTTCATGCCCATTCATTAAGTTTATTCATGCATTCATTACATGCTCTAAGTGTAACCATACGTGAGGCACAAAATTAATTAACGAATATAAATCTCCGTAATGCCCACTTCCATGCAGGTTAGGTCAAACGAATTAGATATATGTTATATTAGCGAAATTGCTAATGGTTTAAATTGCATCTAAGAAGAGTATTTGTTACAATATTTATGTTGATAGACATTTATATCTTAGAATTTTGGGGTAGAATACCATTTATGCTTTTCTTAGATTAATATTGAAACAAGTGTCTTATGCAATTCATTGTATGGTCTCTTTCAAAATTAGTAAAATTAGTGATGAAAATATTGAGAATAAGTCATGTGATAATTGTACTTTGTGGTAGTTGGAGAAAAAATAGTTCATGTGATAAATGCACTTAATGGCATGCTAATGTGTAATGTGTCACAATGCAACTCAGTGGTGTTAATGTGCACAAGGTTTACTGGAACTCCATTTTGCACTTGGGAGTTGAGTTAATGTGAAATTTGGGTGACACTCAAACTTCTAATAAACTCCTCTGAACTCCTAATAAAATACTTGGAACTAATGTGATAATTGCACTTAGTGGCATGGTAATCTGCACTCCTTGTGACAGTTGAACTCTATCTCGCTGCTAGGAGTCGAGGTAATGTGTATAAGGTTTAGTCAAACTCCATTTGATAGCTAGGAGTCGAGCTAATGTGCACTTCATGTAGCAATTGAACTCCTAATAAAATCCTCCAAATTCTTAATAACCCCCCCCCCATCTAGTAGTTGGACATACAATTAATGTGTAGTTTGCATGACATGTCTAGTAAACTCTCAATCTAGGAGTGTGGACACAAAGAATATAAGTAATTCATATTAATTTTATTAAAATAGTTGTTATTAATGCAAATACCGAAACACATTATTATTATGATTACTACTTACCAAAGAGTATGAATCTTTGAGTTAAAAGAAAAATATAAAAACTATAGTATATCAATGGTGTACATTATATTACAATTGCTTTCATGTATATGTCATTTAGTTTAACCAGCGTAGATCCAAATCCTAGGCTCTATCAAGCGCCGAGAGGGATCAAATCTCTTCGTAGGTATCCATTGATTTGATTCAAACCAAAAGACACATCTTTTTATTTAAGGTCCACATATAATTATTTATTATTAATATTTAATATTATTTATGGCCCACATATAATATTTTTTATTATTTTTTATTTTGTTATGAACTAACATTACAACATTTCCCCATACATGGTTTTAAAACCATATGCAAGGCCCTCCTACAACCATGGGTTGTTTATGAGGCCTTGTAGATGGTCTTAAAACCATCTGCAAGGCCCTCCTAAACCATGTACAATAAAATGATCCCAGTTGTTTAGAAGGCCTTGCACATGGTTTTAAAACCATGTGCAAGGCCAACATTTTTTATTATTTTGTTAAGTAAAAACATTACAACATCTCCCCCATATTGTGTTTTTTTCCTCACCCATATTTTTTTATAGATAATTAAATTTTTACTTTTTTATTGTTTTGTTAGGTAGGAAGATTATAACATCTCCGCCATATTAGGTTTTTTTTGGTCTATAATTAAAAAAAATATTTTTTATTAATAAAAATAACGTTATGTAACGTTACATAACGTTACGTAACGTTACAAGATCTCCCCCATACTGGGCTGTAAAGCGCCTCTCGGCGCAATAATATTAAACAAAGTTATTAAAAAATATTAATCATAAATATAAATATAAATACATACACACACACACACACTTTAAAAAATAAAAATGGAACGAAAGTGCGCACACACACACACACACACACATATATATAAACATACACTTTATACAAATAATAATACAACCAAAACACAAATTCATGAAACCATCTTCATATATTCATGTAAAAATAACTACATCATGCAAATCAAATACTTGATTTATTAACACTAACATCCAAAATAATGACTCTTCAAAGCAAATCGAATTTGGAAAAGAAAAAATGTGGAAGGTAGAAAGAGGGTGTAGCATTATGACACTGAGTCTTTACTCAATGAATCTTTAACATAGCATGTTCATTTGTGGCATATGAAACAATACCCCTAATTTCAGAAAATATTGGAAAATATTCCCCAAAAGCCTTTTTTTAACCCCCTCCGAAGCTATCTTCCTAATTAAAAAAAAAACTATTTCCACTATATATTATGTATATCCATTTTTTAATTTACATTTTTTATACCCTTGTATATTTCTACCTATTATATTGACATGATACCCCTCTTATGACCCCATATGCATTCTACAATGCACCTTGCTTCTTTCGATGTATATTGTGGATGCACATTACTTCACCCACAATGCAATTAATCAACCACATATCATTATGATTTGCTTTGGATCTCCTATGAATAATGCATGTGTTACACGTGTAATTTGTCTTGCCATTCTGCATGATTAGAGCTCAGTGTGGTTACATTTTAGTTGTTGACTATTTATTAGATGCATTGTACAGTTTGCATGTGCATGTTGCATGAACCTAGT
Source organism: Pseudotsuga menziesii (assembly GCA_001517045.1). NCBI lineage: Eukaryota > Viridiplantae > Streptophyta > Pinopsida > Pinales > Pinaceae > Pseudotsuga > Pseudotsuga menziesii. Next base: position 80,861 of record LPNX010246312.1, read on the forward strand.
CATTGTATTCATCCTCGCCAAATAAGTCGTAGTGTAGGAGAGTATTTTTTTGTTAGTGGTAGGTTAGTCCGACTCAGTAGTATGGTCTACTTGGGAATTTACCTTGTAGTGGGATGCCACTTTGTCGTAGAAGGATTATACCACTATTTCATACATTTAGCTCATTATACATCCACCAACTACCTCCATCATCAAGCCACCATATACATTTATTTAGCCATCCAGAACCTTGTAGTCACCCTTTGAGCCGAGGCATTTAGTGTGGTTCCATTTCTTCAAGAGTAAAGGCCTCGTCTATATACATTTAGAATGTTATGCCTAGCCAACCAACACAGAGCCTTAGTCCACTCCTTTTGGATATGGGTTGAGCTTGTGTGAGATAGTTCCTTCAGAGGGCTAGCTCTAGCATTGTATTATAAGTTACTGAGACACGAGTCCTAGTGACATTCAGCAGGACTGTGCACATTGTTATTTCACCTGATTATAATCTACTCTTTAGATATCAATTATACACGTTGGTAGATTAGATAATAGTGGAGTATGATTGACTTTTCCAGATCACAGTTACATAGAACCATATCAGATACTAGTGCAGTGGGATCGATTAACCAAAGACACCTTTAGTATGAAATTGAGGATCCAAACTCGCTCTCTCTATGAAGAGACTGCATTATTACGAGTATGTTCATGATCACATCAGTTGTAGTAAGATGCAACCCAAGTTGGAGTAGTTTACTTATGACTCACATTTACAACTATCCCCTTTGGCTTCCAACTTATCACCCTTTTTCAAACTCCCATCCAGTTTCAGCAACGTAGTCATGCCTCAGTTATTTCCCAGTTTCATTTATACATTACCCAATAATATTCCCTTTCATCTTTCCCCAAAGTGACTGATACTTTGAAAGAAGAACCATCTTATGAAAGGACTTCCCATATATTCCATACTTCCCAGATGGGCGTGGGTCCTTGCTTGAGTTGAGGGTTCCTTCACTGAAAATTTCTATGGTCGGGATGAATTCTTTGAATGTGTTTGAGCATTATGTATCATGTTGAGTGGTTTCTTGCATCTAGTACTTGTTCATAAATTCATTATGATGAGTTATAACAATCAACATTATATTACCATATGCAAATATTTTACATACACTGAGACTCAAAGTTTCGTCCAGGATATATCAGAGGTGAGGATAGATTCAAATACCCATTTGCACTATACATCCTTTTAAAATGCATGCACATTACACCAGCAATTTGTAGTGAAATTGTAGATTCAACCTCTTTGAGTTCGGTTTCATCATCAATTATCAAATAATCAAATAGTGTTGCCAAGTTCATGTAGCTCTTCCCAGAAGATGATATAATTTAAAATACTACCATAGCACACGACAAACAAATTTCCAAAAGATCTTGGTAGGGGGGTAATCTTTCAGAACATAATTCATTTTTTAAGAAATATAGACAGATTTTGTGCTCCATAAATAATTGACATCATTAGTGGACAGGTAAGGAAAAAAAAATTTAAGTCCAAGCCTCAAAAAAATTATTACTTCAAAAATTATAAACAAAAGATACAAATTTTACAAAAGAGATTTTCTAGTTTACATAAACCTATAAAAAGTCTGTTGTATTTGGCAATTTTCTAGTGAAATTCTATTGATTTTGGCACTACTTCTGCATATATTTTTCTAGGTTCCAAGAACTGTTTGTTTTATCACTTTCTCAATGGAAATAATGATAGGTTTGGTAATTTTAAGAATATTATAATTTTTTGCAGAAAATGGAAAAATCAGGACTTCTTTATAATCTCAAAGAATAAAATATACATGAATAGGGAGAGCTTAGAGTGACCAAGAGTATAGATACACAGACAACTTACAAACAATTTCCAGAAGTTTCCCGTGTGCTTATCACTCAAATCCTAATGCAAATTTTTTTGAGTTCAAGAAAAGCTTTGGGTTAGAGGGACTTCAAGAAAACAAGGTGTAAATACTTAAAAAGAGCCTTAATCCTTAGGATATGATACAATGAAAATTATAATATAAGAATAAGAGGGCAAGAAGAGAACTATCACAAATTTAAATTATATATATTATAAAGGAGTACAAAAGTTGTATGTGGAAAATATTTTAAGAGCAGTTAGGTGAGAAATCATCTTGAGTGAGTCTCTTATGAAGGGTAAGGTGAGACACAAGATACAACCATATTTGAGGTAGGTTAGATGTACAAATATTGAATAAAATATTGTACATCTTTGACTAAGCCTCCTATTTTAAATTTAATTGTTTCAGGATGTTTGAGAGTGGTTCCAAACTCATTGGACTTCATATGCTCACTACCCTTCCTTATCACCTCACTTGACGTTGAATAAGACATTTCTCAACAATAATTTATAAATATGGACATTTTCTAACTAGGACTTCGAAAAACAATACAAATTATATCTGCATATATAAGAAATAGAAAATATAAATTACCTTTGTACAGTTTTTTTTCAAGAATAAATATCAGTTCCTTCATATTCAATTAAATCAAAGGTAACAATAATTACAAGCCATGATACTGAATACCATAATAAGAAGTGGTAAAAACCAGCATTCACCATCCCTGACACTTATCATCATCAAAGCCTAAAGTACATGATTGATGAGATGTTTTGTGTTGGGCATGGACCCTGAACCACATGATTGATGAGATGTTTTGTGTTGGGCATGGACCTTGAAGCACATGATTGATGTAATGATTTTTGTTGAGCAAGGATCTCTGGAACACATGGGTAAATAATGTTTGGTGTTGAGCGAGGAGCTCTGGAGCACCCGAGTGATAAGATTTGGAAGTGTTGGGAATAAACCCTAGAGCCTTCCATGTTGATGTTGAGCATAAGCTCTGGAGCATCGGATCCTTAGCCATTCTATCCCTAGGCAAAGCATACAAGTAGATCCTAGCATTAGTGTTGAGCGAGGAGATATTGAATTGCAATGAATTGTAACTCCCTATTAAAACGTTGAGTATGGGCTCTAGTAAGCACTAGTGGTTACTGAAAAGAATTTAGTAACTTCCGAGTGAAAATGACTCATGAAAAATATTGATCTCATCATACTTATTTATAAGTGATTAAATGAAATTTCAAATTTCTATATTCTCATCAAAATAGTAAAGAGCTGCCACATTATGCGAGGGAAATCCAACATGCAAGGATGTTTAGAGTTGCCTAGCCTAGTAGACCTAAACCATATACCTACTTGAACTTAATGAAAAAGTGTCATTAAGTCTAGGGATCATGGTCTATGATGCCCAAAGACAAATATTAACAAGTGATATATTATTATGTAATTTAAGCATGGTATGTATAAAGAGTCGAATATAATTATAATATTAATAATGAAAGAAAAATAAAAGCTCCATCTAATTATTATTTATTATTAAAAGATAATAAATATTCCAAAGCCTAAAAAGTCTAATTAGGAAATAGTAGAAAGTTCCTAATTTAAAATATTAATAATTACCCAAAGTAATTGAAAAGGGTTAAATCAAGAAACCAAGGTTTCTTGATTTAACTGTCCCTTTGACCGAAAAGTCTATCTATAAAGACTCAAGCCAAGGAAAGGTTTGAGGTTCTGATCTATCATTAGAGGAGTCATTTTCTCTGCCTGTTTGCTCTCAAGTAAATTCTTGAAGAAACATTTCCTAGAAGGAAAAAGGAGAACTGATCCAGATCTAATACAGTAGTTAGGAAATGCTACCTTAGGAGCTCTAAGCTACTTGTATGTTGGATTCCAACTCGGGGGGATTCATATTTAAACGAAGAATGGTTCCAGGTCATGGTTGGGTGGAACGTGGTAGTTCCTAAGTGATTTGTTCATCAAACAGAGATCAGATCTACATTGAATTGTTAATGCTAGTCATTTGAGTGTGTAGGTTCAACCATTAACAGAGCTTCAAATTCAGGTATGAAGCCCTTGATTGCCTATTCTGTTTTCCTATATTAACTATTGTTTAAGCTAGGTAAATGATTTCAATACATTTCCTAACCCTATGTATTTGATTTTCTGTTTAATAATCTGCTAGGGTTTGTATTTTCTTAATACTAATCTTAGGCTTTAAATTTTACTATATACTGCATATTACTAGGGTTTGTACCTTGAAGTTGTTTTTTGTATTATTTCAATACTTGGATTATGTTTGCTGTAACTAGGCTTTGTTTTCTCGTTAAATATATATTTTTCTCTTTATTCTTTATCACTCTGCTAACATATTGCATTTGTCAGTAGAGGCTTACCTTAGATTTCATCAAAAGAAAACTAGTTCAGAGGTACAAGTAACTATGTATAATGTATATATATAAACAACCTTTAAATAGTGCTCTAAGTTAATCTAGTAACTAATTTTAAATCAACTAAAGAACATAGTATAAATAAAACAAAATTAAATAAATCATTCAAGACCTTTCAAGTTCTTCCTTACTAAACATAAACTAATATTTAAACATCTCCATTGAAATTAAATATCATCATAAATAACCAAAAAGAGAAGATATCGTCACCATTCATGTGCTCCAATACCAAATATTTGTAATCTTATCAAGTACACAGTCCAAATCTCTTAGGTAATAATCACATCCATTTACATAACTCAATTGTTATAATCCACAGTCCTATTATTACAATCATCCTTTTTATAAAACATAAAGTGTTTAAAGGTCCCATCTAGATATACACATAGCCCTCGCATAACCTTAAACAATTAATAATTAAAACCCATTTTTCCAACAGAGGTCACGACATCGATTCCTGTGGATGTCCATAGCCAAGGAAAAAAAAATTAAAAAAAAACCATAGCATTTTATACATAAACAGTAAGCAAATTGCATAGCCATTGTTACACTGCCCATGCTATACATCTAATGTATGCAGACTGTGATTTATAAATACACCAAATGTTATGTAATAAAAAAATGCCTATGTTATCAGTAAGGTTGTAAGACCCTAACTACATTCACGGCCTCAACCACAGTATTAACTTAACACACAGTCTTTCCAAATAAGCCTACAATAAACGTTGGCCATCATGGGTTCCCCACCCATGGCTCTTCAGAGTCCACATCACATAAGAACTAGTAACAATAATTAAAACCCTACACTAATCTATTGCAACACTATGGGAAAGGCTCATGCCATTCATGGCATGGCCTATACCCACGCTGTCAATGTATTTATAGTATAAAAAACTAAACAACATTGTTATTTACAAAGCATTCAAGAGCACGAGGATGCCTTGTCACACACCCATCTTAACAAACAAATAAATGCAAAATAGAATCAAATTATACACAGTATGAAATAATAACCTTGGTAATCAATTACAAATACTATATATATCCATTTACACAATGGGCATCAAATTTGCTACAGAGTAGTCATTTAAGACCAAAAACCAAGTTACAAAGGCATGCCAATGGTCTAACACACCATTGCAAGAAATGGTGCAGCCCATGGCTAAAAGTCCCAAATCAAATAATGATTTACATAACCCAAACTTATTTACACAAAGTTGAATGGATTACGAGTACTTCATGGCTCAAATTCCTTAACAAGTTAATAAAATCCAAGTCTGTAAAATAATAATCCTGAAGGAAAACTCCGAACCCCACAAAGAATCCCCAAACGTAAATGATGAAACAACACGCAGGAAGGCCGAGAGGCAACAAGATCATGCTTGTTAAGCATGCTTACCTTGCACCTTGGCTCCATATCCAAGACCACGATAGAGCTAGAGCCACACTGCCTCCTAACAATATTTCGGCACCTGTAAACACCAAATTGAAACCTGGATGAGAAGTATGACAATTTAAGAGCCTTAAACCTGAAACAATGGGCATGCATATAAACCAGAACGAAGCATACCTTATGATCAAAAGGTCTAATCCATGGTTTTCTCCCTGCGTAGAGCCAAAATGCACAAACCCTAAATGACAAACACAATGCACAACCATCGTGAGCCAAGCCTAAGGGAAGGTTGTCATGATTTCCAAGAACATTAAATGTAACAGATAGTGTCCATTAACGTGATAGCAAACCCTCTCTCCATAGTTAATCTTCCTTGCATTGATGACCTCCGTTTCCCTTTGCAAAGCTTAAACCCTGTTGACATATGGTACAACGATATGTTATATTCACTACCCCTTTCATATCACCATGTAACATTACAATGTATACATTATAACAAGGTTAATATATTACAATGATGAGGTTTAAGTGTAGAGTCCATATATGGTCTGCGCTAGCCTTAAGTCAACCCCAAGACTTTTTTATTAATTTAATGCATGTACCTTAGGTTTAGGACCTAATAACATGTGAAACTTAGACATTAAGCCATAAAATTAACACAACAAACATAATCCCTAAGCTTATGCTTAGTGAACATGGCATAAGTAATATGCCATGTTAAATACTTTAACGCTCATAAAAACCAGGGGCTTCGTTTTGAAGGCCACATACTTAACCTGCAAAGAGAAAACATAAGAAGTATTAAAAGTTTTAAATAAACAAAAACATAAACCATAATAAATACCAAAATGTGAAATAAAGAGTTGCAAGACCATAAGGAATCATAAGTACTGAACAGGAATCTAGCGGTAATAGTTAAAATTGATGAGAATAGGATGTATACCTGTTATAAATTGTAGTTGGTAAAGGAACCAAAGTTCACCAGCAGTATGCGCTTTAAGATCCCATCACAAAGTATGAACTGCATGTGAAATAGAATAGGTGCCTTAGTTCAGAGAACTAAGTAATCCTACAAACAAGTAAACACCTTTACCTCTCAAACCGTCATGGGAGAATGAGTTCCGCCACTCCACCCACTTTGTTTCCACAAACAAAGTTAAGTTAGGCCCTTATAATTAACCAATGTGACTATGCAGAAAGGACAATTCATTTACACCAGTGACGACACATAAGCTACAAAAGTATAAACATTATACTAAACCAGTAAACAACAGTATGATATCATAAGTAAAATAAATTAAACAAGTAAACACCTTTACCTCTCAAACCGTCATGGGAGAATGAGTTCCGCCACTCCACCCACTTTGTTTCCACAAACAAAGTTAAGTTAGGCCCTTATAATTAACCAATGTGACTATGCAGAAAGGACAATTCATTTACACCAGTGACGACACATAAGCTACAAAAGTATAAACATTATACTAAACCAGTAAACAACAGTATGATATCATAAGTAAAATA